>DWHP01003701.1:0-13161 GCA_018247895.1 Parnassius honrathi
TGCACTTTAATATAAAAATACTTTATTATTCACCAACACTTATAATTGAGGTTTGTTTACTAACTATAAAATTGTGTTTTTTTTTTAAAAATAAAATAAATTAATCTACTATAATTAATAAAGTACTTTTATTCAGACGTCAACTTATTTCAAAATCGGAGACAAACAAGTGGCTTATTCATACATTTAATTCTGCAATGGTATTAAATAATTACAAAAGTCATGCAAAATTGTAATATTCATGTGTGTAAAACAAAAAAATCACCTGTAGTTAGCTTGGCCAAAGTTTCCAAACAAACCAGCATTACTGGATGTCATTATCACCCGACCATATTTCTGTTTCCTGAATATCTCCCATGCTGCTTGTGTGGTTTTAAATGCACCTTTCAAATGTACAGCATGAATAAGGTCCCAATCCTAGGATGCAAATATAAAAAAAATTCAGAGTGAAACCTAGCATCTTTCATAGTAAATGGTTTTTTTTAATAAATTCTCGTAGGAAAGAGGTCAGTGGACCACCACAATTTTATAGACATATGTCACTTTTCAGGTATTTATTCAAAAAATAATTCACAGTTACGCATTAATCTAATATACAAAATTTAATGTCGCACTTTATGTGCTGCCATACTCATCAGATTGTGCTAAAAATTTGTCAATTTATTGCTTGCACTTGTGCGATGGTTATAGGCATGGTGCAATTAACTTACAGTAGGTGGCGCGCGGATCGTACCGACAAATTTATTTGAAAGTTATATATCATTCAATGTCACAATTATTTCTTCTGCGGCATTAACGCGCCGGGACCGGCTAGTCATAATATAAAAAGACGTCAAGAGCTTTAAAATGTATGTACCTACCCCCTTTCTCTTGCATATTATGCCTCCTTATGCAACAACCACAAGCGCCCAACGACCATTAATTCCTAAATATTATATACAGCCAATAAATTCCACTGTTTAACAAAGGAGGATCTTCATTTTGAGCTGTTATCAGAAAGCTGCTGCTGCCCATCTCCTATTTCAGTTTAACTCTGTTGCCTCTAACGACACCCATGGGAAACAGAGACCACACCGGATGTTATTAATTTCACAATCACATATTTACCTGTTCGGTCATTTTTCCAAAGCTCTTATCCCGGAGGATACCGGCATTATTGATAAGGATATCAATACGTCCAAAGTTATCAATAGCTGTTTTTATAATTTTCTCCCCTTCAACAACAGAGTTATAATCAGCCACAGCTATGCCACCTAAAAACAAATAATTTATTATTGTTGTTGTTTTGTAATGGGAGTAAAGTTGAAAGTGTAACCCACCATGTTAAAAAATGACATGGAAACTGCATTTCTTATTAACAGATAAAATTTTAAGTTAAAGTTGTTAAAGATATGTAAAACTTTTACCGAACCGAATATTCGTCCGAATATTATTCGGCAGGATAACCTCGGTACCTAACCAATTTATGCCGAAACTTGTTACCGTAAAGCGCGAGGGATTAGCGCCAGACTCTGACCCTTGCTCCCCGCCACACCTGACATGTTAATGCATCATCTAGTACTGAGCAAATTGCCGGCACATGCTTACGTTTTGACTATTTTTGTGAGAAAAAAACATTTCGTTATGTTATTCTTAGTGAAATTTATAATTATATGATAAAAATAAGTGGAAGAAGATCTACTTTAATCTTACTTTTCACTCACTTTAACGAATGTTCGGTGATTTAGCCGAATACGAATATTCGATAACCGATACAGAATATGAAACGAATATTCGGCCCATCCCTAATGCAGACTTTTTTAACTATTCTAAACCAATGCTAGACAATTATACCATCTGTTGGTAAGTGAAGATGCAGCCAAAGATGGTAAATTGCACTGACTTAGCTAGCTTAGCAAAATTCCTACATTGTAATTGGATGGAAAGAGAGAGATGCAAGGGTTCAAACTTTGATTACCTTTGCATTATAAAACTTAAAACACGCATCCAGATGCTGAACTACAATACTTATTATGCTTGGTTACTTTGTCAGAGATACAGAGACATTCACATTGTATTCATACCAGACACCTATGCCAGACACTTTAACTATACATAGGTATCAGTGCGGATTAGTTGGAGTTTATCAAATATGTTACCCTATGGTATATGTTGGCATACTGCGATTCATCAATGATTATAATCAGGCAGATATAAAGGGAATGTCACACCAATAAATCGTCTTTTAATTACAATGTATCTCACCATACATGGCAAATCCAAAAGAATTTACACCAATTTTGCAATAATTGTTAATAAATAGATTGACTTGGCTATCGCACTAAACAATCTGATTTAATATAATATGTATTACTTTTGAGATACATTGTGTTTTCCAAGGCCCAAGTCAATCTATTTATTTAAAACATAAAAGATTTTTAAATTGATATGGCCACAAAAGATCTTGTTAGGTTAGCTAATTACGTAATAACTTGAGACAAGTAGGGACTGAATAAATTAACCAACTTGTTATTACATGAATCTCACAATTTTTTACGGTAGAAGAAGTGAGGAGTTGCAAGACTTGGTTTTGTTGTTGTTGATGGCATAGATTCTAACATAAATAACTTTATCAAGTATGAACTGTAAATAAACACAGTTTAAAGACCTTACAATTGTGAAACAGCTTTGATATCAGGCGATGCCGCCGCCCGCGTATTTATTTACGCGGCCAGCGTGTACAATAGGGTTGTCACGAAAATGGAAATAAAATAATTGGGATAAAGTAATACTCAATATCATTCATTAACATTTTGTACATAGTTATAAATTGAAAACATATAATGAACAAGATCATTTTTATTACTACAAGAAAAAACACATTTACAAGTGTTAAACTGCCAAATATATTTGTGACACTTTCTTTTTATAGATGTTTTGAGTTTTCGATTGTTAAATTTAATTATGTAGTGTATTCACATTTGGATAAACAATTTTATCGAAAAAAGAGGGAAACAACCATGGCCTTCATTTCAATTCAATTTTACTTAGTAACTCATATAACTATAATAGTAATTGACCATTATTGATACTATATATTTTGAAAACAGCACTTAAAATTGGTTAAGTACTATAAAACATGCTTGCACCAATTGTATGTATTGTCTATCAGACTCAGTAAAGTGTATTAGCACAAGGTAGGCCCGCCCCCTGCCCCACAGTGTCTTCACCACAGCTCTGCACAAGTACATTTGTTTCCCAACTGCAAGGTCTAAACTGTGGTAACAGTTAAGATTTGTTTAAAAAGATTGCTGAGTGAATCTCCAAGGCATGCAAGGTATAATCAGGGTTAAGGAAAGCCAAGATACTACAAAAAATAAATTTCATTTTAACAATGAAAAAAACATTACTCAATTTCAGTGAAGCATTTAAAAACTTGTTAATGTGTCATAATTAGGCTAACAATCATCAATTATTTAGATTGTAGATAATGAATGTGTTTCAAACTAGTTAAGACCAATAATATTCTGATTATATTGAGAAATGAAAAACATTAAAAGCATCTATGTTTAGTCTGTACGGATAGTGAATGGTATTAGAAATGGCGACTCATCAAGACTGTATCGACAAAAAGGACAAAACCAATAGCTAAGCCTGCTAAAAACGATATATTGTTATATTATTCGGTTAATTGGAAATTTTCTATTAATGAGAAAATATTTGGAAAAAATAACTGTACACACAAGTAGGTACATGAATTTTAATTTGTAAGTAATGACCCTCTACAGCTTCGCCTGAGTGGTTTCTAATAATGTTGTATAAATAATAATGTGTAATTTAGACTTAAATAATTATTATAAAGTCTATTTTTATTTTATCTTATTAATATTTCTATCAATTGGTTCAGCCATTATGAAGATCAACTCGGACAAACAGACAAACAAATATTTTAAATATGGTGGCATATGTCATAATGGTATGTAAGTCAATACTTTATACTAAAATATTAACAAACAAAATCAACAATAATTATGAAGAAAACTCTCAGAACGCATCATAGATCACAAACTGGACTGATTTTTTGTGGTTTTTGTTATCACTGATTCCAATGACAAGTTGGACTCAAGTCATAGAACATACAAAGAATGCATATTGCAACATATTTTTTTTGCAGTCTTCACCGGCAGGTGTAAGTATAGATAGCGACAGTGGCGAGCGAGAGGTGAATAAAGGAGCCGCCATTTTCAATACTATTCTATAACCACACTGGTATTAATAAAGCCTTGATACTGTTTGAAATCATAGTTGTCCATTTTTTGCAAAATAGTATAGGTATGTAATAAATGTTATAATACTACAATTGAATTAATCAGATATGTTAATATACAAATATTTATTTCCCAAGTAAGTGTAAAAAAGATATTATGTCCAATGATAATGAGATTTATGATGTGGTCAGAAGGGCAGTCATTGACTTGACTCAGATAATTTAAATGCAAAATATCCCAGTACAGACAGAATCTATAGTATACATAATACTATAATAATTAATATATTGGGTTGGCTATAGACATCCGGTACTTGATTTTAATAATGTTTTTACTTTAGGAGGCTTCTTAATGTTAAGCCTGAACCAATTACACTGTTTTTAGATGTCAGAAATGCGTTTTGAACTAATTACGATAAAAAAATTGTTTACAATGAAATGCAAATATGTCAATTTGGCTTAGTATTATAAAATAGACATCCTATACTTGAATTTTTAATTTTGTTTTCAATTTAGGTTTGTCAAGGTTAAGCTTGAACCTTTTACACTGTTTTTGGATTTCGGAAATTCGCATTTTAAATTAATTACAATAAAAATAAATTTCACTACTAAAAATTGCATATAATAACATGAATACACATATAAAAAAATTAATCACTCAGACCCAGACAATCCATTTGGAGATTAAAGGAGGGACTCATATGCAACAAATTGAGTCACAGTGGAGAGCAGCCAAGAGGTTTTTCAGAAAACAAAATTATAACAGTTCACAGTAAATTGTTTCATTTAACACTATTAAAGCAGTTTAGGGCAACCTAAATTTATAGATAAGATTGGTTGAATCTGTTCTAAAACTGAATCAGCACACCTCGACTCCACATAGTCTTGTCTGCTCTGCCTCTAGGGTTTTTGTAAATCATAGACACAGAGGGAGAATAGCCCCCGCCCACTGTAGCAAATTACAGGTACCCATGCAAGCCGTAGCGTTGGCTAAAGCTGTGGAGATGAGCATGGGTGCCTGATATTTGCTACGCAAGGGCGAAGGGTCTACACTTCCTGCAGTGCCAAAGCTGTTACAGAAGTATCTTTGAGTCAATATCCTGTGTAAAAAATGAGGGTATGATTTTCCAAAAAAAATCATTACTCATTAACTATACATTTCCACAAGAGGGAAAGGTGGGGGGGCTTCTACACCCACACCCTCGCAACCCTGTAGGCAAGTACCAGATGTCTACCGATATATTTACTTTTAAAATTATACAATATTCTTCTTGAAGAAGAATGATGATTATGTTAAATTTATTCCTAACACGGACTTTTAGATTAAAGGTCATAACAAGGACCACTACATACACTTGTATGAAAACCCTAATGCTAGTCACTCACATACCTATGAACAAATGTTAATGCTTTTACATGGTAGAACCATGCTGCAGCTATATTATAGTTGTAGCACAGATGAGTTGGCTCAACCGGGGCAGGACCACACTCTCACAGAATACCAGCATAAAGCTGCTGTGTTTCATATGGTGAGTGTAGAGAACCGGACACTCTTTTCACTCAAATTGAGGCATTCCATTTTAGTCCTCAGGGATAATAACACATTTGCATTTTGATGCTTAGTTTAGGATAAATGTGGATATCTCTAGGCCCCAGCCTCCACTTACCATCAGGTGGACTGTGTGCTCATTTGTCACCCAATACTATAAAAAAAGAATCTACTAAATATGTACAGAATTAGAATATATTTGCTAAGTACAGTTTTGATAAAATTTGTCATTTGCCAATCTAGATCAGTTTCTTGACACATCAAAGCACATAAACTTTGTTGTCTCTGTAACAATCACTACATCTATAAAATCTTCACAAATCACAGTTCTATAGAGAATGTTATAATATATATAATAAAAACTCCGTTAAAAAGACACTGGACTAACAAAATAACTTTCATAGTCCATCACTCACAAGATTACATACACTAGGTTACATTTGCATGTCTATGAGGATATGCTCATGTAGGTTTACAAATAATTATGGAAACACACTCAAGAATGTTATGTAGGGATGTCTATAAGGCATATTTTTATGGAATATGAGGTGTTATTCATATTATGTATGCATGAATAAGGGGAATACCAAATTTGAGACTAGCACATAAAATAGCAGCTATAAATACTAAATTTAGTATTATAGTAAAATAGTCAACTGTAATGACATTCATCTGATGCCTAAACAAGCTAGACCGAATCAAACCTTAAATATTTATATGATGCACAACTGAATCATACTTTACTTACGCTCAAGTTCTGAGGCCCAACACACACTTAACCTACCTTAGGCTGCCAAGATTCCATGTTTAAGTAAATAATAAATTAGTACTATATAAAAAATTTTTTCTAAAATCAAAATTATCTCCTATAATATAATTTGGACCAATGAGAAAGAAAGGTTATACTATAGTAGAACATGAAAAACCATAATATGTATCGTATTGCCAGTACTGTATGCATGTATTGTATATAATGTATCATATGTATTATCATCACCATCATTACAGCCCTTACAAGTACACTGCTATCAAATTCTTGCACGTCATATGAGTCGAGAGTTGTCTCTTATCTAGATGGGGTGGAGGGCTACTCTACAAGTCGCTTAAGGTTACTAGGTTACAACTCGAAAACCTTTATGCAAAACTAAATCTCCCAAGTAATCAACCAAATTATGTATAATAGGGCAAATACTCCAACTTTACCTTTGCTCTTGATTTCCTGAACAACAGCATCTGCAAATGTTGATTTGCCACTCCCGTCTCTGCCGCCACCAAGATCATTGATCACAACTTTAGCTCCTCTTGATGCTAATAGTAAAGCATAAGCCTTGCCTAATCCACCTCCAGCACCAGTAACAACAGCAACTCTTCCATCAAACCGCAATTGATCCATTTTCTACGGTAGACAAGTTTTACTATAATACGTTTGTGTAATGAATTTATCAAAAATTAGACAAGTTTACGTAAAATTATTAGCAATCAAATTTTACTTCTGTCTAAAAGTATCAACAGCAAACAAATAAGCAAATGAAGAAGAATGCTCTTGCGAATTAATTCCTTTTCCTGGCGATAAAACTAACGAAGTATTAATGATCTGTGGTTAAAACGTAGCGACACAAATTAATAATAAAGTTGCATAGCAACTAAAACATCATACAATATTAAACTAACTCTAAACGTTGACGCACTTGAGTCTGTAAAAATAAGAATGGGTAGGTAGAATAGAATCCACTAGTTATGTAGTCAAAGCATAAATTATATTCTTCGGGTCAAAGTCAAAGATTTAATAAAATAAAGTTTTAAGTGTGTACTATATACCAACAGTAATCTATGGTTTTTAAGTTTATAAGCCATAGATAAATAAACATGTAGTTATAAGCACTGTTCAATGTCCAATCATAGATAAATATTTTTTTTATTAACTGGCTTTATGGCTCTGGGTTCTAGCCCTTCTGAACCTATCATTTCTTTCGGAATCTTCATTTTTATATTCTTTTTCTTCACAATATGCTGATGCGTCACATTGCGAAGCCCTTGGGAGATTTTGACGACAGCTCAACCCAGAGGACAGTTGATGACGACAGCCACTCAAGTTCATAAGGTGCCCAAGCGATCAAAATTACTTGAGGTTTATATCAACATCAAAGCACTTGTTTCATCGTTTTCTCTAATAGTTCACACGTGCGGACACTTGATTCACAAAATCACATTACTTTTACGAATTAAAATCCACTTCAAACGATTATTCAAGCGACAAAACAGGAGCGACAATCCGTCTACGGCCAAGTTCTCGCCAAAACCTCAACTTGATTGTTGGTTTCTGTAGGTGTACAGTGTAATGTTTGAAAAGTTTTAATGAGAAGAGAAGCGTGTTACACTTGCTATGACTATAATTATACCCCTTATTCTACACCTAATACTAATATTATATATGTGGAGGGGGGTTGCTACACGACACTACACCTCCCACAGACAAAAATACTTTACCGCACAGCACACACATCCACACTTATTCTATAAAAAAAATATTATAAAAAAGAAATATAAGGTAGATTTATTTTAAAAATTATTCAATTTAATTTTAAAAAATCTTGTAAATTTATATAAAATAAATCTACGTGAAAATGTGTTTATCATATTTTAATATATTTTTTTTCATGTTGTGTGCGATCGATCCTATAGTTTACTATATGTTCGCATACTATATATATAGTAATGTGTAACTTGTGAGTAGCATTGTGGGTATCATATACTCAGAAATGCAAAATAACTACATATAATATCTTTGTTTTTAGATTTGGTCGGGGAAGGTAATATGGGGACCTTATTTTTATTGTTGTCATGTCCTTGAATATTAATTACTTTCGTACCAATACTACTGTCACTTCCTTTGTTTTCAATTTTCAGGCCTTTTTTCAAAATTCTTGTAAATACTTTTTTTCTTTCTTAATATTTTGACCTTTAGCTAGCTTTACCTTTCGCAGTTCTATTCATTTAAACATTTATTTTTAATTGAAATCGGGATCGGAGTTTTAATTAACCGCATTTATGTTTTACTTCATGATATATATCGCGTGGTTACTTTATTACATCATTTACTTTTACTTGAGTGTTATATTACATTTTCAATACATTTATTTATTTTATTGGTACATAAACTTTTTTATCGTACTATGTCGAAGTAAAAGTGTAACTTGGTTACAAATTTAAGACTTCTCTGGTCCCCAATGGTACTAACATGAGTAAACTCGTTCACATCACTTGTACTGAAGGTATTGTTCCCTAGTACCCGTTACTTCCAATTTTATCATCCAATTACGGAAACACACCTTGCTCGAGTACTATATGCTATACCAGTGATGGACTTTCCCGTATGTCTTCATCATTTATTTACTTGTTATTGTTTACAATGGTAACCACTTACCTTGGGGATGTGCTATGCAGTCATCACTCCATCCAGTAGCGGGTCGCCCCACATTTCGCCTATCGGTATGAAATTGCCACTTGAGAACTCTTCTTACCCATCGGTTGTCGGTTCGTCGAGCTATATGGCCGGCTCATTGCCACTTCAGGAAGTCGAAGGGTGCAGATGGTACAGTGTCATTCCTTGGGGGAGGCCTATGTTCAGCGGTGAACTTATGAAGGACTGTAATAATGATGATGATGATGCGCTGTGAGGTTGGTGCCTTTAAGCTTAAAGAATAATTTTACTCTAGTTTTAAATCATTCAAGCAAAACGTTGTTGTGGATTGTTTTTTTTTAAGTAAAAATAGAACTAAGTTATTGACACATAAAAAAAAAAAATCTATTAGACACACAGGCGTTCAAACGTGGAAAATTGTGAATGGCCTACACAACCGCTTTCGAATCACAAATAAACGAAGCCGGAGGGACGAGGCCGAAAACGATTGGGTAAACACAATTAGACCGAACTGGCGCCCGTCCAGCATCCCAACTTTTAATTGATTCCAGCCCTACCGGGACCGATACGTCACTCGTGCGGTCGCGTTTGCGATAATCCCGGGGCTTTGAACGGTGACCTTCCGCCGCCTGTTCAATTTGGACTGTAAAGTTAAGCTTCGGCGATAGTCCCTATGTTTCTTATTTCCAGATAACAAATGTGCTTATTATATTGATGTCAGAAAAAAAGAAACAAAAAAGGTATTATTAAAATGTTTTAAAACTTCAAATTATAAAACTGCTTACTCTAGTATTTGATGTCGAAAATGCTTGCATATAAATTTAAAGATCCTTATCGTCCTATAGTTACGAGTACGCGTTTGTATCACAGATAAAGATGAACGCACCATGTTTTTATTTATTTTAAAAAGACTGTTGTTTCTTAAGTATGTTTTTAAATAATAAACCTTTAAGAGTAAAAATGACTTCAAAAAGAAAAAAGAAAAATAATTACCACATAATAGCTTTAGTAGTCGTTGCTAGGACGCAGAGTATCGAAAAATTAACTGTTTTAGTTTTGACCCCGGTTTCTAATTTTATTAAAAGTATTTTTATACCCTGAACATCGTCAGCTCGAGGTTACAACTAGAATATCTTTTACATAGGTACATTAAAATATTCATTCACTATTTTTCTACCCATAGAGATGGTTTTTTCCCTTTAATTTAGTATAGGACCACCCCTGATGAATAAACTATTTATTAAAAAAAAAAGAATAATTTAAATCGGTTCAACCGTTTCCGCTGAATATACATTAAATAAAACATACACGTTGAATATAAAACCTCTTGTTTTTATTGAACTCGGTTGACAATGTAATATCCTTGGTAGGTGAAGTGTTAAGCGCTCGTCGCAAATTTCGCAGTACGAGATCAAACCAAGTTCGAACCTCGCCATTGTGAATTCCAATTTTAATTTTTATTTACCACGTGTTCGGAAATATCCTATTAAAAGAAAGAATATTTCGAGACATGCTGAGTCCGCCTGCACGTACTGGAGCAACGCGGTGTACTGACTGCTCCATAACCCTCTAAGGATTTAGAGAAGAAAAGGAGTCTTAATTTGAATATGTTTGTTTTTCTGTACATATCTTAGACGATATCGTAGTCAATTGTCAACTAATTTTGATAATTCTCCTTTTATTAAATAAGTTGTACTTTAGGGATGGTCCTATACAAATTTGGAGACAAAATCCATCCCTATGGACGACGAAAAACGAGGTTGAAGTTTTTAATGTAACGAGATAGACAATATTCGAGTTTTACCTTAATCTTGTGATATTCCTTGCTCTCAAAAGGGCCAAAAATAGCTTTTAATTAAAAGTGAAAGTCGCCTTCTAAGAACTTAATAAAACAACATTACATTCTGGATTCGGGACTTTCGTGCCACTATACACTGTGTCTCAGCACAGACTTCAGAATTCGAAAAGTCGGCTTTTACGTTTTGTCCTCGTCTTCTTATGTCTGATTCCTTAATTCAATTAACGTTCTCCGTTACAATCAGTTTTCTTGTTGAACAAGTTTATATGAATACTGTTCTTATCATACGTACTTAATTTGGCAATTTGCAGCGACTTATAATCTTATAATGAAACAACTTGAAAAGGTAGTAAATTTTTGAACCAATATTTGGTTTTGTAAATGTTTTTACGCACTGTACAAAGAGTCGTTAGGGGTAGAGGCACGTTTTTTTTAAAATAAATGTGTATAATTCAGAATTATTAGTGAGAGAATATTTAAGCCCAGTCTTAAAAACCGTAAATCAATAAACTCTTAAATTACTAACAACAGAAACCTTTTAATATGCGAATTGAAGTATTTTTTGGTAATGTTAAATTCACCCCTTACATTTTTAAGTCTATTGATATATAACATATACTGTTAATTGACTGCCTCGTTGGTTTGGTTGTAATAGTGCGACTGCTGATCATGAGGTCCTGGGTTTGAATCCCGGATCGGGCCAAAAACATCAATTATTCGAATTTTTCCGCCAAGAAATTCTTAATAGCTGCCGGAGTCTGCCCGGTATCTCAACCCCGTGTCTCGGAAAGCACGTAAAGCCGTTGGTCCTGCACCTGATCTTCTCTCCGGTCGTGTCGGTTTACCGTCCCATCGGATTATAAGAGTGAGGGAATAAAGAGTGCACCTGTGCTTGCGCCTACACTTGGGCACTATAATCCAGTCCCGCGCCGATGGCTAGTCTCCGTTAAGGCTGGCCGCCGTGAAATTTGGTCTGGAGGACATTATACTGTTAATTTAAATATTAATTGTTAGAAGCAAATACAAGGTATAAAAGTCTTTTAAATTAATTATTGACTTCATAAAACATTTTAAAGAATGTGTATTTTGGTTTTTATTTGTTACAAAAAAATTTATTTTGAGTTGTTTTCTTATTGCAAACACAGCCTAGATTGTTATGATAGAGTTACCCTTCACGTTGAGAAATTTATATTCAACTTCGAGCGTTTATTTTTATTTGGGGTTCCCCGAATTAAATTACAGATATGAGTTCTGAAGAGGGCAAGGAAGATTCATGTGCGTCAAGATTTCCTAATCGTATGTAATATGCATAAGCCGCAGCGAGAATGCTTCATGCCTAGTAAGCAGTAGATTATTCTTTTGAGGATTTACATGTGTTTAACGTGATATGCCGCGCTTGTACTACGTCCCGGTTGTACGTTATAATTTCACTCTTTTAACGGTCATAATATTTAAGACGATGACAATTAAAACAGTAAAATTAATTTATTTTTATTTTATTTGTCGAATTTCCACCACTCTTTTTCTGCCTGTAGGTGTCTAAAAAGGTTATTATAAGATATACCAGAAAAATCTGCCGAGAGTAGAAAAATCAGTCGGCGTATACTACTACAAAATATCGCAAAATAAAAATACCGACGACTAGGCCGAATTTCGGTCACAGCAGTCAGTCATTTGCGTATGAACACAGTTGCACTGTTTATTTTGCCTTCCCTACAGTCCGATGGGACCGCGATCCGAATCGAACCCGAGAGAGATCAGGTGCAGGACCAACGGCCTTACGTGCTTTAGGTACGCGATGAACTCCTTCTTCACTCCGAATTGCAACTGAGAATTCCTTGGAAAAAAAACAATATTTTATCCATCCATATATTTGTTTGTGGTTATTATACGTGGCAGAGTGACGCTGCAGGATATTATGGCTGCAGCACTAAGGGGCAGCTTGACCGAAGGAGCACCGCGCTCTCACAGAATAACATAAAATAGCAGCATAATACTGGTGTATTTCATATGGAGCGTGAAAAACCATGTAGTAGGGGTATTGAGACAATCTATATTCTTAATAAGTAAGCAGTAGAACCAGAGTGACCGACATAGCCCAACGGATTAGTAAGCTGAAGTGGCAATGGGCCGGCCATATAGCTCGA
>DWHP01003702.1:0-13160 GCA_018247895.1 Parnassius honrathi
GGCCACAGCAACCACTTACCATCAGGTGGACTGTGTGCTCGTTTGTCACCCTGTCCTATAAAAAAAAAAAAAAAAAATCTTATTTTTGTACAGCTTGGGTTGGCCATCTCGTTTAAAACGTTGGTGTAAGGAGTAGCTCTCGTAATTAGCCGAATGGTGAATTTGAACCCATGACTTATTAGTTTCATTCGTGAGTCCATCTCGTAAATCAGTAGGCTACTGTCATTTATTTTCGTTCTTAATTAATAGTATTAATAGTTTTCGTGCAGTTAGTTAACAAGTAGCAATTTAATATAGACCAATTTTTCGGATTTCATCGTGACCGTATATTATTTTGTCTTTGGTTCCACCTATTGTCACTCATTCACCTGCACTTGTTGTCCAGAAAAAATAATCAGATGGTGCTGAGTCGCGGGACACGGCCTTCGGTTTATCGTGAAAAATCTATGTCAGGGAGACGCTTTTAGTGTTAGAAAACACCGCGGGTTTTGGTCCATCAATTCCCCGTTAATTTGACCGACCCTGATGCAAAATTAACGTCGTAACAGCTAGCTGACTATATTTGTTAAATAATTGATACTTCTCTTAGGTCTCTAAGACTAACAGTTTTGTAATTAGGGTAAATTTGGTGGTTTTTCTATTGCACATATTGTTTTAAAGTTTTATTGTTTACAAAATTAATTTTGGTATATGATTTTTGACTATATGACCTTGGATTTCATAAAAGAAAAACACGAGAATATGCAATTTTCTTGGTAGAAAAAAAATTGCAAAGTAGGCTCTAATTAGTTACATTTCTCCATGATATCCTTCTTCGATCGACAAACTATTGATCGAAGATTACACCACAATATTTTTACGAATAAGTTCATGGAGTTATTTTTAAGGTATAGTAAATAATCATATCTAAGTTCTCATAAACCAGTTTTTTTAATTCGCAACAAAGTTTTGTTAAAAAAAATAAAAATATTGTTTGGCTACTATTTTTTAACTATTTTTTTCCGAGCAGGTGCTTAGTATAGCTATCTCAAAATTTGCGTATTATGAAGTAGTTGCATCACTTTAATTTTGCCACTACTTCATTCGTCCGTGAGCTTCACCGACAAAGGGATAAGTCACGTCTCCAAAACTAAAATTCATTTTCAAGGTATCCTCTTAAGGCAGAACGTTATATACGTTACGGCTCACTTTTCTTACCTGTATGTTTCGGTGTGATTTCAAAGATGTTTCACGGCAAACGTTTATAATAAGTAGGAAAAATATACTTTAAATTTGCAGGAAATAATAAAGGTAAAATACATAATTGATGTACAATACTACTGCACTAATCCAATATCACAATAAGATTTAGGAATTTCCAAGAAAAATTTATACCAACCTCGAATCGCCAATAAATAAAAACTGTTTTTAATAAAAGCGCTGCGTCCAACTACCGGTCCAATCCGGCGGCATATTGCATTCTAACGTATAAATTCGCTAATATGCCTGAACTCGCACGATAAAGCCTAAAATCGCACAAGTTATTTTACCGTTGGAATAATTCTTCGGATTTTTGACAGCGCAATCGAAGTTTGCCGGTAGGCTCTGCCGTCGGGGTTTTAATTAAGAGTCGCTACAAACTCCTAACAGCTACGTGGTACAGTTGTGCAACGAAGAATTGAGTTGCCTTATGCCAACTTCGAGGATAAAATGTTCATTGCTAAATCAATTTTACTTTAACCTTTAAAATTATTAAAACACGAAAAAAGTAAACAATATAGGTAAAACGTATTCTAATGTTGCTCTTTAGTTTATTTGAACAATTTTGATGCTCACCTTTCAACTTTGTGTAAGGGAAATGAAAATATAACTGCTCGGCGCATGTCGTAAGTGGTAATTCGAGAGGTTTTCGTTATATCATCAGCCTTAAATCCACTGCTGGGCATAGGTTTTTGTGACAGTATAAGAAGAGTATTACTGTAATGCAATAATAGCAGTTTACTGAAAATTGTCAAAATTATCTAGTGTTTAAAATAGTGAGATGATTATTAATTACATTTCCTAATTTAATTTAATGACTTATCATGATTATATTCATGACTACTAAACCATGACTACTTATCCATGATCATACGCGTAGTATGTTGAAAACGTCATCGTCATCATTATTACAACTCTTCACAAGTCCACTACTGAACTTAGGCCTCCCCCAGGGAATGCCATAAAGCGCAGTACTGAGCCACTTGCATCCATCGACTTCCTGTATTCTTACCAGGTCGTCACTCCATCTAGTAACGGGATGCCTTACACTTTGACTGCCGATACGAGGCTGCCGCTCGAGAACAATATATTTCGTATTGTTGATTTTTGTGCGGATTTCTCCTAGTGTAGCCAAGTACCATATGTAATTGTGGTAATTTTTATTGTTCTATGCTAAATTCGGCAAAGCCACGGTGTTCGGCTGTCTGTCTTTATTACTTTTATCTGTTGCTGTGGTTTTTCTTTGAGTACAGCGTTCCGACACAATTGAGAATAGTTTAATTTTTGTATCTAATTTAAACGGTCTACTATCCTATAGAGTTGTAAAAGGAAGATTCTATGGCTACGCAATCAAAGGATACGGTAATTTATCACATATTTGGATACTACCAAACTTCAAAAAATTAAAAGGTGCTTAAGAAATAGAATCATGAAATTTGACAAGAAACAATGTCTCATAGCACAAGTAAAGGTGAAAATCCGAAAATCAATAATTTTATCGTAAAATCATATAAAAATTTTCTTTTTCGTTTACAATCTACATTTTGAAGATGGTGCATTGACTGCGACATAAGAACAATTAATGGAAAGACACTATCACTGCAAAGTTAAGTTTATATTTGGTTCCTAAATACTTACCTCTCATTATAGCAATTAACATTGCTTAACTATAATTTATGAATTTTAATGACTTAATTATTATAAGGAATCCTCAGGGTGCGAGTCTTGCTGCGCATTTATATGATTTTATTAGTAATCTAAGAAATTTCTAGTTGTCATAAAATCGCTAAAGTTTTTTTTTATATATATTAGATACAGTCGTTATTTAAAAAAAATAACAATATCTTCTCATTCAGTAAGCAAGAATGATTTCATAGAGCAATATTTTAAAGAAGAGATTGTTGCTGGTAGTGGTTACACAGTCGGTTCTCGAATCAGTTTTATCGTATCATTTTTAAATTAAAGTAAACGCCTTTTAAAGTCACTTGAAATATCTAATCTTTAAAAACGAGACTTTACAATTATAGTGTATAATTTCTGAATTCTGTTTCTATTTTATAAAATAACCTACGGGTTGAACCGATATGAAAGTTTAGAGCAATTAATTTATTTTTAAAAGCGGACCGCCAAAATGCTTTTATTTCATTATTCAAATTTCACATAATTGATGGATTAAGCTAACAAGTCGTTAACAAAACAAATCGATTCCAGTAATACGACAGAATCGTAATGATGCTCAATCAGCCAAAAATAAATGAAGTTTTTATCGTTCTTCGAAGCTCGTGTCCGGGCCAATTCTAACAGGCTCATTGGAAATTCAAATGGAGTTGGACCGCCGCACCCTGTAATCAATAATATTATATACGTGCTTCCCGAAACTTCAGTTTGAAGATCGTGTATCATGTATCTAAGTGAATACCTAAACAGTTCACTTCACACCAGAAACACCTTAAGTTATATCACTTATCTTGGTTGTCTCCTAGCATAAATGACAGAATCATACAATATGCCTTGTTTATGAAAGGCGCTATTGATATCGAAATTGCGAATTGCAAATGAAACACGTAAAGGTAATTATAGTCAGGAATCTTGTTCTACTTCTGTCTATTAGCTTATCATTATAAAACATCAAGACATTGCATTATCTAAATTGTCCTTATGAAGTGATGTTACTTATGTGCTGCGTTCAAAGTGAGACATTTAATTGGTGCAAATATAACTACTTAAGTTTATTTATAATTTAATGTTGTATTTACTGGTGCTGCTGTGTCAGTAACCTGTCGCTTTTATATTATTGCATTTTTTTCTTGTATGATTCTGATGTAAATGTAAGAATTATACCAAATATTGATTTCTTGATAGGTTTACTTAAAATCACTACGCTGCCTGACACAAATACTTTGCTTGGTATGGGTAGTATTGTAAGCAGCACTTCCAGTCTAATACCAGCCTGCTGGGTCTAGTTTCCGACGGTTCACAAGATATGCCAGTTATCAGGGTATACCGCATGCAAGTGATAAGCCTATGGCGTTCGAAGAAAGATTTGTATATTCGTCATTACACGCCAAGTATAGTTTTTCTAGAATGTTATTAGTCCTTAATATTTAAACCTGAATAGAGTAGCTATAATTTTTTGCGCTCGTTAAATGTTTACCAGTAGTTTATCTGATAACTTACATCAATTCTGGGGTAAAAATATAAAAAACAGGGTCTTGTTTTGAAAGGAATCTTGTTTTATCACAAAAGTTATTTGAATAAAAAGATAACATAATGACGATATTTGTAATTAAGGTATAATAAGTAAAGATGGAACTATTATGATTAATAAAGCGAAAAATAAAGGTTTAATTATTAAACGTCACTTTTTAGCAATAAGTAATACAATAATTCTAAGGAAATAGTATATGTATATTATCTTAGACCTATAACGAGTTTGCTAATATTTTATTACATAATGATGGAATATGGTACTCTCCAGATATCTTCATAAGACGGTTATACATATTATCGACCATGGCGTCAAGCCTGGCCGTGAAACGAGATCAAATTATCGTGCTTATCTCTAAATGGCACTTATCAAAGTCCAGTTTGCCAACTTGATTTCCAAGTCAGATCCCAAAAGCAATTACAAAGTATTATTCATTCCTTCCATACCGCTCACGACGATGGCATTCGTGTACTGGATGCGAAGAAAATTGCACTAACTAATGATCGTATCGTTTCTTGAATACAAATTTAGGTCTTTCAGCACACTGAGGGCAGCGGGCAATGCCTGACCTGTTACCGTCGTGTTAGACTCGGTAAATTGAAATGGCGTTATGATTTATAGCGAAACTTCACGAACCTATACAGTGGTCGGGTTCCTGCACAAACGTGACGTGAATTAAAGCAATACCGCAAAATTTATTTTTTGTCCTAAAGTGTTTGCTAACCGTATCTTGTTATTAATTTACTTTATTTATGAGGGGCCTATATCAATAGATATATGCTGTATACGTTTTTTTTAGTTTTATGTAAATATATAAAATAGTTGCATTCAATGTGAAAACACATCAAGGCTTACTAGACCTATGAAATTTTCAATTACATAATCCGTCGTAGGTTGGGATTTATTAAAAACATGTACAACATGTATGGCAGAATCCCCATTTCATCTAAAAATTGCCCAAAGTAAAATTATTTTACCTCTTCTTATTGTATACGTATTTGCTCGATGGTAAATGTTATGAGCTCTAATATCGTGTTATATATTTATTTCAAATAGAGAACAAGATTGCAGTCCTATAACAAGTATAATTCACATAGGTCATTCGAGGACAGAACAATATAACAAGTAAATAAAAACCAGTATAAAAAAAATCAATACATACTAAACATGAGAAACGACCAGCAGATACGTTCTTCAGTTTAAAATAGCATCAGACTGCAAATATGGAATTCATATGAATATGAACGCGTACTCTGAAAAAGGTTGGAGTTGAGGCTTCTAACGTGGCGCTCTTAGTTTAAAAGTCATATTTAGCTAATTACGTCGCAGGTTACGGTCATTCAGTGGTGGTGGGTTGGCGCTTTGTGGCCGAGTATTCTCCTTAAAAGTGTCATTGAATATAATATACCTTCTATTTTAATAGCCAAATCTTTTAAAATTTTCCTGTAATTTTCACAAAAAACCTTAAGGGCCCAGTCTTGTAAAAATTAGTGTTCTCGCAAAAATTACAGCAAAACGAATATGTTTTTATAGTATTTAAAACAGAAAAAGTGAAACACATTTTACATTTATTTAAAGTGTAGGGTTTGAAATTTTCGAAACTGTTTTTTAATTTTATTTTGGTGCTTAAATTATTTTATAGCTCCATTAGGCGTTAAACATGCTTATGTTTAGGTTACATGCGTAAAAGGTCTAATTAAAGCCTCTGTTATGTACAAACTATAACAATATCAAGAAAAATATTCAGATCACATTTATTTACATATTGTCTACAATAATCTGATCTGGTCACATTTTTTTTTAGAAATGCTTTAATTTTCTTATTTGGAGAGCTTAAGAAGTTGTAATTTCATGATTTTTTACTGCAAATATCTATTTTTTCTATTAGAAGTATAAATGTAGCAAAGTCGTACTTAAAACCACATAAAATAGAACTATGTTAAAGTGAGTGAATTAGAAATAAATAAAATTAAAAATATAAATATTTTCTTAACTTTTACCTATATGCCATTTATACCAGAAACGCCTGAAAATTCTCTCAGTTCCACTGGAATTTCTCGGCGTTCAGACGTGTGGAGTGTTGCTCAACGTTACTTTACCGCTCGCTCGGAAGTTTTGATCTCATTCCCTCGTGCAGCTCTTATGGACTGAGCGGAGCATATCGTGAAAGTTGCTCTACTCAAATATATATATTAATTTTATTAAATGTTATATTAGTTCTAGTTTTTAGCGTATTAGTATATATATTACTTTATTACAGACTTTTATATTCAGTGAATTTCAATTTATTACAAAAAAAAAACGGAAAAAGATGGAAAGAAAAAAGAAGAAATATCCTTGTGTCAGTAAAAAGAAATATAACGCAAGAGTTGATGAGTGAAGAGTTTTGGGAAACAACAATGCTGCTCCGTTTGACAACGTTTTATCTCAGTTGTGTGCCAACAGAATTAATTTATTCGCACCTTGAACAGAAGCAACAGAAAATAAAAACATAAAATAATCACAAAAAGTTAACAAGTTACAACAAAAGTTAACCCCTACACAATATTACACCACTCGAAAAAATTTCCTTTTTTTTAATAATGTAACAAACTAAATAAATAAGTATATGTGTATTCAGTTATTTTTTGTTCGATTTTTTTATCAACTGCCTTTATGTTATTTCCCTATAATATTTCTTTTTTTTTAAAAACAGGTACAGGCGTTATTTGTATATACAGATTGTATAAAACATCGTATACATCCGATATGAAGGGAGGAGCTAGAATCATGGAGCTGAACCACATTTAATACGTAAAAATTCGAAAATTGAAAATATTGACAGATTCTTCATACAAAATGTACAAGGTAGAGGCAAAATTTGTATGAAGAGGCAGTTTTTATTTTTCTTCTGTTCTATATATCCTTTCTAAACATAAAACCCATATAAACATTACTAAAACGACATTTATGAAATATAAAAAGAAAAAGATTATACTATCACGACAAAGGTAAAAGGAATATATTTGGAAAAAAAATTAAAATGTTATATATTTAATGAAGTAGAGCAACATTCACCTGTGATCTCGAACGTATTTATGCACGGAGGAGAGCGCCCCTCTAATGGCTGGGAATGTAAAACAGCAAAGCTAGACGGAAGCCTTAAGTCGGGGATCGAGCCGGATGAGAGACGCGTGACGTCTTCCGTCTGAATACACCCTAAGACGTGACGCGAACTATTAATGTACTATTGAGAGCTCGCCTGGTAGGAAGTGCACCCGGTGGTCCTGTCACACAAAATACTTAATTTACAAATTATACAAATAAGCGAATTGTTTAATTGCGGTCACGTAAATCGTCACTGGAAGCTCATAACCGTATGTGACGTGATATATTAACTCGGTATGCTTTGGTTCACAAATGAGACCCGAAAAGATCGATTTAGCAAATTTCGGGCTCCTTTACTAAATGTAGATGTCTATGGGCCCCAGGATCCACTTACCATCAGGTGGACTGTGTGCGCGTTTGTCACCCTTATCAAAAAAACAACCATTTATACACATCCACTGCTGAACATAGGTCCCCCCTACGGAATACCACAAACTGAGCCACCTGCAGTCATTAACTTCTTGCATGACTTAACAGGCCGTCGCTCCATCTAGTGGGGGCCGCCCCACACTTCTCTTACTGATAGCCACTTGTGTACCTTTTCCCGCAACGGTTCTCAGTTCTTCGAGCTCTACAGTGAGCACATTGCCACTTCAGCTTGCTGAATCGTTGAGCTATGTCGGTGACTGGTTCTACTCCATAACTTATATATGATTACCTACTATTAAACGAATCCGCACCGAAGCCAACATATTCTACCTCCTCTACCTACCCAGTATACCTCCAATCTTATTGCAGAAGCATTGTATCGAGTACTAGTAGATTTTGTTAACTAACGCTTACACTTGAGGTACTATGATATTTCTGCGCAGTAATATCTCAAAATTATTCTGAAATAGTAGCCGTAGTTGAAAATTAGCCAGGAAGACGTCAAGTAAATATTGTGAGAGCAGATGTTGGACTTGCTCTTTTGCTTAGGCAATCAATCCTTATCAGCAATAAAACAGCATACCGCACTACACAATCAGTGTAGCGCAGTTACGATCCGACAATAGAGTTGTACGATCATAGTCACACATTAGTGTAACATGCTGCGATATAATTTCATGATAACACCTAAATAGGTTAAGTACGCAAACCAACAGCAACACTGAATATTTCGAATTAACTCCGGCTGGCTTCACCGCAGTAAACTCCTTTGCTTCTTCTACCAGAATATTTTTTATAGGATAAGGGTAACAAACGAGCACATAATCCATCTGACGGTAAGTGGTTGCTGTGGCCCACAGACATCTACATCTAGCCTCGATTACGAATCAAAATGCAGATGCGCTGTCATCCGTGAGGACTAAGAGGGAATTCCTCTTTTCCAGTAAAAAGGGTCTCCAGTTCTCACACTCACCATACGAAACACAGCAGCATTAAGCTGCTATTTTACGCTGGTATTCATTCCCATCAATCGACGAGGGTATGCCGTGTAAGAAAGTCCATCACTCCACGAAGCGCCATATTTAATCCCGTGGGTGTCGTAAGAGACGACTAACAATGGAAAATGCCGAACAAATCTAATGCATTCGAATAAATGGCGCTAGAGCCATCTTCATTCGACGTCTCTGCGATCGACAATCTGCAAGCCAAGCGTGACGATTAAAGCAAACCCTGCAGACAATGGCTGCGTACATGTTCAGTAGCAGAGCTTTACGGCTCAGTAAAGAAAGAAAAAAAGCGAAATATCCACACACACTAATTCACAATAAAACATTATGTAATTACCAAAATCATAAAAGTTGCATTTCTTCTAGATAGATTGTTAGCTTATATACTTTTTTCTTTTTTCTTTTTTTGCTAATTAACATTAGCAAGAAAACTTCTCACTAATAAAAATCATATTGCTACTCTCTACCAAACTTGTTACATAGTTTGGTTAATAAAAAACACCCTTAAAAGGACTTGAATATTTAAAGATTTCTTTTTCATATTTAATTTTTTTTTAAATGTGCTTACATAAGACACACTAAAATAAATACCGTGTCTGCATTATAGTAATCAAAAAATTCAATACCACTTATTTCAGATTTTCAACAAACACAATCAAGGAGTATAAAGGGCACATTGAAGAATCAAATCTCACATGGCGGAATCCAATGGTGCGGTATAAAAAGTTGTACTTGTGAGATTTTCAACTGCTTTCAAGGGCCATTTAACGATTGCCTCCTTGATTGCGTACGATTTTTATCCCTACGTTTGATGTGCGAACAAAAGCTCTTTAAAAAATATAAATTTTCATGTCTGAATTTAACTGTGTATAATGGCATGAAACAGCTGGACTACTACAGAACGCACGGTAGCAGTGGCTACGCGTCTCGATGCTGGTGATGCGGGGCCACAGGTTCAAATCCAGCACAGAACACCATACTAAAATAACTCACAGAATACCAACGTAAACAAGCAGCTTAATGCTGCTATGTTTCATATGGTAAGTGTAGGGAACCGAAAATTGTTTTCACTGGAAACAAGTCATTCATTCCTAGTGTCGGGGACAACAGATCTGCATTTCGATTCTTAATCCGGGACAGATAGATGTCTATGAGCCACAACATTCACTTGTTAGGTGGACTGTATACTCGTATGTCTTTCTTGTTCTATTAAACTAAAGTGTTTCTATAGCCTACAAATATTTATTCCATATGTGGATATTGTTCCTTAAGCAATTTAAGTAGATATGTAAAACTTCATCCCGGAACAGGGCAGATACCTAGTGTGGGAATAATATTATTTCAAAAAATGAATTAAATAAGACGGGCAAAATGTATCAAACAACATTTAAAATACTAATCTTATGCTAAACAAAATAAATGTTATTGTGTACCCTCATATCACTTCCCTTTCGATTATCGAGGCGGTTAGCCCTATACTCGCAAATTCTGGAATCCCCGCTGAGCTAGGCATAATTTATGAGCACGCTATCCTACGCCGCGTGTTTGCATGAACATGTATTCATCAAGTCCTTGAGTCAGAGTGCAAGAC
Source organism: Parnassius honrathi (assembly GCA_018247895.1). Lineage (NCBI taxonomy): Eukaryota > Metazoa > Arthropoda > Insecta > Lepidoptera > Papilionidae > Parnassius > Parnassius honrathi. Next base: position 10,562 of record DWHP01003702.1, read on the forward strand.
GTCGTAAATAATCTAAAACGAACTTATTTTATTTACATCAACAAAATACTATAGTTAGAAAAACAATTAACTATCTTTTTTTCGTAAAAAACTTATTTTTGTTCCAACTACCATTAAAATAGGCAAATTATAAACACTGCTATTGTTTTAGAATGATGTATTCTCCTATAATTGGTAGTACATAGTAATTTATAGATGTAAAGCATGTGTTGGAAGTAATTTAATATATACAACTGTTGGAGATCCATACAAATAAATAATACCATGTTGTTTGTTGTAAACTATTTAAGATGTTTATGAGTGCGTAAGTGCGTGTACCTACGATGAGTTGAGCATTTTTTGGAGTCACTTGAAATGTACGCACTACGCAGCGCACCGTCTATCTTCTTTGCTGGATCGAATCCTTTACGCTCCAATCGCTGTTATAATATTATAATTTGCGGTGCCTTCCGAATCGTCTCGATTTATCTACGAGCGCCACTGAAACGTTGCAACTTCTCTCTATTACGCATATGCATGAACTCTCTTACATCTCTTTCATCTCTTACATATTGTATTATTATTCTTGATCAGTCTGCAAAAGTGAACCATAGTCGCCGCTTACAACACCAATGGGAAAAAATTGCTGATGGTTTCTTTAACGCTGCCACCACACGGCAAAGTTGCATTTAGTTAAAAGGAAAACAAAACGCACACACTGCAGTTAGCAGTTAGTTATCAAGTAGCGAATACGAATAAGCTATTTTATGAAGAATATCTTTAAAAAAATATTTAAAATTCAAATATACAAAACCTTAGTCACAAAATCATCTTCAACTTTAAGAACATGAATAATATTCAGCCTGACATCTTATTTAACGTTTCATCACGATCAAATTCATAAGATGCCAAACAAACACGCTTAACAATTTTTTATCTACATCGTAAAAAAAATGATAATGTTGGCGATACTCGTTAAGGTAAGCGGGTCGCATAAATCCCGACGTCGAATGACATTAACAAATCATTTGGCGGTTTGTGACACTAATTTAATTTTGAATGCGTTACATTAAATCGGCCGCGGCCGTTCTCAGTGAGGATTAAAAAGTTCAAAATGTGCTCAACCGTATGGTTTGAATCAGGGATATCCTAAATTAGGGTAGAGGTACTTTCTACGCACAAGACGAGAATAGTGAAGCAACATTTTTATCGTATTTCTAACTGTCAAGTAATTTATTTGTCACCTCGTCCGTAACAAAGAAATGCTAAATTAAAAAAATATTGTTTAAATTAAGAAATTTAGACAATTTTTGGAACGATATTCTTTTACGCGGCTTACGGTATAGTGAAGTGGTAAAAATCATCACGTAAAGAAAAGCGTTATGCCCGCTCCAGGCGGCCTTTCTCATCTGTCTTTTTATTATATACGGGTGTGTGTATGTGCTACTATCGAGATTAATATATAGTAGATAATTTAATTTAATTCATTTTAATTATATTAATTAAAAATATTACTTTTAATCAATAGAAATGTACATACATATTAAATCACGTTTAAATGTAATTAGATTATAATTGGCGCTCTAGGTAGATTCCAATCAAATAATTTATCGACAATTTTCTTATAAATTACTTTTATAGTGAGAACCAAATTGAAAATACAAAAAAACATATAGATCCCTACAGTGGAAGAGATATTTATCCGGTATAATCTAGGGGCTAAAAACTAAAAGACATAGGTTTCTATTACAAAACTGACTATGCATTTTGAAGTCTTGTTTTATGTTTTTATGTATAAGTATGCTAATAAACTGTCGTGGTCCTAGGTTGACGTCGCTCCGCCCCCCTCTGACCCCCTACAGTAACTACTAAGTTGTAAATAAATACCTATCAGCTATGCTTAGAATATTGTGACAGTCAATACATTATTTTGACTAAGAAACTAATTTGTGACTAAGTTGAAACTTGAATCTAGGCTAAACGCCTCAGTGAATAAAATGTCAACCATGCGATCGTCAAATCAATACTATTATAGTTGAGGACATATTTACAAAAATCCAGTGGGAGTAACATAAAATAAAAACAAAACACACAGATTTTCATTATGTTATATTTCATATGTCGTGGACATATAAACCAACCCAACATAATGAAATGTATTCCGCTAAATGTATTTACTGTATGTTGTGAGTAAGCTTGAGACACATAACACTTACGAACACCAATGGATTTTATTTTAAATTCTTTAACACGAAATAAATGTTATGTTATGTAGGTTTACAAATTGATGACGACTTTTAGTGGGCAATTCCGTTCACGACACCATTACCACGACTATACTAAGCACAAAATGAATTACAATACTATCGCCATGTGGTGGCGGCTTACGAAAACCTATCACCGGATAATCCTACATTATGAACACTTTATAGGAAAATATCTTATTACAAAGAGAGGATTTAAAAACAATTACAAGTTTAATTGCAATTACATTTTTGTACTTTTATGACCGGACCTGAACGTTCTTCATTTTATTTGTAAACATGCTTTTCAAAGAGTAGTTCTTACTCACCACACCTATTAAGGTTTATTTATTAGAATAGGGTTGATAAACAAGCAC
>DWHP01003703.1:0-13158 GCA_018247895.1 Parnassius honrathi
GTTATTATCTGGTAAGGAATTCGAAAAAAGTGGTAGGTTCATAATGTGACCATCACAACGATATAAAAAGATTCAACTTTACGAACAGTTAGTATAAAACTAACAAAAACACACATGATTAACAACGATAACATAAAGCATTAAACATACATTGTTACAACCACATAAAGCAATTAACACACCAGTATTACGAACAATTTACATAATCTATCTTGGCAATAAGCTCAAGTATGTCAAAGCAAAATATTATAGCCATCGAAAAAGCTTCGCTGATTTTATTCAACACGAAAAACATTGAGAGTGCGGTGATAAATTAGCTTTTGTTTGCTATATAGGTTTATATAAACAATGTTTTAATTAATTTATGATAAATTTCATGAAGTGTTTAATGTCCGAACGAGTATACAATTTAATAAAATTAACCTTTATAAATTAAGAATTAAGACATGGTAAATTAAATACGTAATAATCAATTAAATACTCAGATCTAATTGATTATTTAAATAATGAGAAGTAAAGGGGTAAATAACCACATTATAGTAAAACGTTTAAAGATGAGTTCAATCATTATTAAATCGAGGTTTTGGAGAGTGAAAAAAGAGAAATCTTAGACGATTATCTCATTTATAATATTTTATTTAAAGCATATTGCCGTCTTGAAGTAAGATCGGACATTATATTGGGTTGTCTATGGGGTAGGAAATAGATATCTAAATGTGAAATTAACATAACACCATGAAAAAACATTACATTTTTGTCAATATGTTTGAATTCATTATTCAACATGTGATTATAAAAATTAAATTCGAAAAAGTAAAACCAAAATACATTACAGAAATATTCTGATAAGTTATTCATAAGAAACTAATGCTCTATCTAATATAGGCACCATAATGCTGGCACTACACGATCATCCAACTGTCCAATTCCAAACGTTCATCCGAACCTAAACGAACTCGTTCGAACCAAGAACAATTTATAAGCGGTACAGCAAAATGAAAAAATCTAAGTAAATAAAATGTTGAATGCATTTATATACGGATATAAAAAAGACTTAAAGTGTTGAGGTCCGGATATGACCAGTTAGGTCGATTTGTGGACTCTCGCTCCTTTCATATGGTGTCGATTTACCACCGTCAACGTAGATCGCTGAGCCAATTTGGCCCTACTATCCAATACACGAGTATAAGTTAGTACAGGTGTTTTGGATACAATCCACACATGGAGTGTTGGAATAATCGTTGCAGGGTTGAACGATCTGTCTAGAGCCAGCATAACACTACTGAGTCAAACTGCTTCAAACGTCAGCTCGAGGGAAGTGTACAAAAAATGAAATGGCACTTGGAAGCTTAACGACCTATCTCACCTAATTATCACATTGTGGAAACCTTAATTCGCTAATAACTTTAACATATCAATTGGGACACTTTATACAGCCCACTTAAACAATAAACTTATTTTATATAAACAGGAAAACTCATATAACATGGCAATGTCAAAATTTAGTCAAAAGAGTGATCTTAGTGTAATAGTAAATTTTTAAAACTATGCCACGTCTAATAGTGAGTCCTAGGTTGGAACCAAAGTTATTGTAAAAAACATAAATATTTGTGTTTAACCAAAATCGTATTGTAAAAACAGAATAGTAGGATCCTCCCGCACCGTGCTAGACTTAAATGCCTACTGTTGCAGGGTTGTCACTGTCTTTTTGTTTAACAGCTAAGTCTCATTTATGCAAGTATTTATAATATTTACAAACATAATACATACGGATACGTATAAAGATAAATGTTTTTCAATAAAAAATCCAGATATACATACAACAAATGCCAAATAACTAAAATACGAGTAAATTAACACTGAGCATATGGTGTCAGCCCAGATTTGATGTTGAAGCATAATTTGATCTGATGTTAAATCATAATTAATATACTTATGAGGTATGTATCTATGTATAGATATAGTAATATAACCTATTAAAAAGCTAATTTACTTAAACAAACGCGTATATTAATTTATTTTACAAAAAAGTAAATAAAACGAAAAATAGACTGCTAGCAAAATTTTATTAAAAGTCAAAAAAGTCTCGAATAAAGGTGATTGCGAAGCGCGGCGATGGCCGTCCCCGACTCGGACCAATCTCCTCCATTCGCAAGTGTCGTTGTGTGCGTGCTGCGGCTCGTGCGTACGAGTCCGTACCGTCACGTGCCAGGCGCGCACACATATTAGCGGCGTTCGGTACATTTCTTAGAAGATAGCCTACTGTTCTGTTTTCACTATGGTATCGCGTAAGTTAGGATCAGTGATTGGCTCCGTATTATTATGCTTAATATCGAATCTCTTATGAAGCTAAATAGTTCAAACTGTATACAGAAGTTCATGTCGGAAGCAAAATCAAAACCTCACTGAATAACACCAACGTTATCATCATCCTCTTAGGAGTAAGGCGACATATCTCACTGCCTGCAATAACATCGGCTATCTACACTTTTCAGGTCAGACTTCAATAGTTGTGTAAGCACTGCTATTCTGGGACAGAAATAATAATAATAATAATATTTATTGTTTCTCACATAACTGATAATAATATTTATTGTTGCAAAATAGGTATGAGTTTTTGTTAAAAAAGACACTATCACTTCTCTATGAATTTTCTAAATTCGAGATCGTTTTACATAAATTGCACAATGACTTCAAGCCCTTGAGTTACCGACCTGGCAACCTATAAACCGCGAGCAAAAGGTTTGTTAATAATCATCACACCCATTTTCGCCGTCCGTATTCGAACCTTTCTTCAATCTTTAACGCTAAAAGAAAACTATCGAAATAAACGAAATTAACGTCGCGTGATTGTCACGTGACAATCACGCAACTTAACTTTGACCTATGTATGCGACTGTAGAGAGCAACTTGGTTAACCGTCCTCTACCGATAGCAACAAAGATTCTACGTCTACATTGTAGTAGACTAATTAAATTCTCTTCATATATCATCATGTTAAATGAGTTAAATTAATTGTGACAGATACGGGGGAACTCACAAAATATACATCCATATGGTTCTTAATAGAATCTTATATGATTCACAAATTCATATTGATTATGCAATGTGGATACTTCGAAATCATTTGAGAACGCTATTGATTAGATTTTAACTATGTCATGTTATATGAGGCTGTCCGTTTTGTGTAAAAATAAAATCGTCGATGTCACGCTCGATGTGATCTATCTGCGACACGACATCCCTTCCTGCAATATGGTTTTTGTATTATAATTTAGGTATTTATTTTAAACTCAAAATATTTATCGTTACTTTACATTAAATACATGCCAAAGTAAATTATATCGGTTAGTCACAAGACATAACTCTTTTTAAATAATTCACATTTAAATTAAATTCATCGTTAAGTATTATGACTATTAATAAAACAAATAAGTCACATATTAGAATATAATAGATACGAATGAAATGATATAAAATGAATTTTTGAACTAATTTTACTATTGTAAGTAAATCAATAATTATTGTGTATGAATTAGAGATTTTTTGAAAATTGTGATAATTTGTTTTTTTTTATAAATTACGCTTATAATTATTGGAATTTAAATTAAAACTTCAGGTTTGTTCGTTTCTAAAAAAATATGCTTACATAGGTATCTACTATGTTCGGCAGTGGACTTGTGAAGAACTGTAATGAATGGATAGGTATCTCGTATAAAGAAATATGTTTTAGAAAAGGGCATATTTCAATAGAGAAAAATATGCTTAACGTCTTACAATGATTACTAATCTACAATGGCTACGTAAAGTTTCCTATTTACCTTTATTTTTGTATCAATGTTACTAAGTGATATGGTGTTATACATAACAAACAAATAACAAAACTAATCACTATTTTAAGGATCTTGATAGTGACAGATTATTTATTGATAAATTTTAATAGTTGAAACTGTAAGGTTTCTTTTTGGTTTGACTTTTTATGCAATAAGGTTGATTTTCGTTTGCACTAAACGTAGTGTTAAGTAAAGAGTAATTGCAGGTTTAGATGTAAAGAAATCGGTAAAATTGAAAAACACTAGATCGTTTGTTTGTTCGTATGCGCATATGAGCGTGTGTATGCGCGAGTAGTGTAATAACAAGTGTAATAGGTCTAAGTTTGAAGGCATACCTTGAAAATATTGGTAAGTTCGTCAAGCAGGGTCTCGTAGCGGAAGGAGATACGTATGTCAGGCACGTTGGTGCGAGTTATGTCATTGCCGGCCACGCCCTCCTTCATATAGTTGGGGCCGAGCCAGTACTGCTTCATCTGGCGATCACAGTTTATATGTTTAAGTAAGTTTATAACGATAAAACATAACAAAACCTCTTTGCGTTCCACAGCTGGGCACAGAGCTCACAACTCCGAAAGGGTTATGGAGATGTTAATCCGCCGCACTGCTCCCGCGTTTGTTGTTGTGACTTCAAATGATAGTTTTCAAAATATTCGGAATCCAATGAAAGAATAAATTTCAGTAAAGTAACGGAAGATTAATCAATTAATTTGAAATACGCTAGATTAGATGATTTTCAAAATCTGATCTAACAGGGCTTCTAAAGTATAGGGTTTAGGAAAGAGGACGTTAAAATCTTAATAGACATAATAAGTAACACAAACGTGTGCAAGCAATAATCATCTTTATTAAATAAACTCCAATATTTTGAAGTTGCTATATTTTTTTGGTGCAAACTTGGCCGAAACTCCGTTTTAATTTAAATAAAATGTTTAGTTTTAAAAATGTACAAATAATCATAGATTTGAAGGTCTATAACGTCATTAAAGTTTTTTTTTTATTCAAAAAGTATTTCAATGGACTTTATCTAATCTTAAGACACAATATTTTAGATACTCAATCCCGAGTAGCAATGTTTACAGTGTGTATACATATAGGTCTTGCAATTCATGAAGTCGAGCGGGCGTTAGTTATCAGCGACGTCGTTAGAGGTCACTTTGTAAAAAAGATTACATACAAATTGTCTGACTATAAAATTAGTTTTGTAACAAGGTTGAGAGTGAATATGCATTATGAAAAAAGACTCAGCGGTTACCTCGTGCGGGAAGCCGGACATGAGCACGGAGTTGCGCGCCAGCTCGCACATGTCGCACGAGCTCAGCTTCCACACCTGCGCCGCGATGCTGTACTCCTCCATCAGCGGCTCCTGCACACGCACTCACTCGTATTAGCCGTGCTCTAAGCTTACATTATTAAACATTACTAAAAAACCAAAAACGATTTTATAAACTAATATTTAACTTACAATAAAGCGTAGGACAGACTACAAAATTAAAAAAGACCACATGATAGCTTCTGAAGTAATTATCTTTTAATATCAGGTATGTTAATAGTCAAGCCGGCTAATAAAAGTTACTGTGAGAGGTAATAATAGGAGCTCCAGTAATTAATTAAAACTTATTTATAATAATAAATTAAGTACTAAAGGTATGTGTGTCATCACAGAGCACTCGCTCGAAATGTCCGGCTCGAAGGGTCAGGACCTTCTTTCTCGTCTAGCATTCAAACGTGTATATCCTGCTGACTTGAAAAACAGGTTTCTTTTATAGAATAGGGGGGAAAAGAGCATGTGGCTCACTTGATGGAAAGTGATTACCGCTGCCCATGAACAACCGCAAAACCAAGGGTGTGGCCGTAGGAGGAAAAGAGGGTGCTTTGCTGTCGGCTTTTTAAGTAACCTCTTTTTTGAAGTTTCCTAAGTCGTATCCATCCGTAAAAATCACCGGTAGTAAATGTATATGATTCCATAGAGAGGTCGTACGAAAAAAATCCTAGCGAAACGTACAGTGGTGGACTGCCAAGCACCCAGATGGTGCGTATGGTATCGCAAATTTTATCACGACGTGTATCCGTGTAATTTGGCAACTGCGATTAATCCGAACAATTCGTAAGAGCACTACTCGTGGTAGATGCGAAATAAAATGCAAAGGTAAATTTTATCGCGACGTGTATCCGTGTAATTTGGCAACTGCGATTAATCCGAACAATTCGTAAGAGCACCACTCGTGGTAGATGCGAAATAAAATGCAAAGGTAAATTTTATCGCGACGTGTATCCGTGTAATTTGGCAACTGGGATTAATCCGAACAATTCGTCAGGGCACTACTCGTGGCAGATGCGTAATAAAATGCAAAGGTATGCAACATCTCTTTGCAGCGCCAGTGAATCGAGCTATAGCTATAGCACTTATAGAGGCAAACGTGGACTCGCCGATGGTCGTCCTGACGGGCTGTGTCTCGGTCTGAAAGGGAGGGATTCTCCATTACCAAGGGCGCTGTTACCCTCATGACATAGTTTCTCATTTGATTCCGCTACTATGATGACGGGGGGAGGGGGGAATTGGGCATTAAAACTTGGCCTTATAATGGAGCTCAGGTATTTCACGCGGGACCCCAAGCATTGTGCAGGACGAGGAGCGAGAAGACAGCGCAGTGAAAGCGTCATCTTGAAGTGAATTCGAGATATGAAGAACATTTCTTTCATAAAATTGAAGTGATAATCAAATTTACAATCCACCTGATAATAGTAGGTGGCAACTGCTACCCATAAATACCTGCAGACTGTTCGCTCGTGCACGCGCTGTGGCGGCGGGTTAAATATTTAGGAAGACAGTACCTGCTCAGGCGGACTCCTACGCAAAAATGGAAGACCTACTACCAATAAGTGTGCATTCTTAATAGAATAAGGGTAACAAACGAGTACATAGTCCACCTGATTTTAATTTGATGCTGAGACCAATAGACGTTTACATCTATCCTTGATTAAGAATAAAAACGCAGAGAACTCTGAGTACTAAGATGGAATACCTCGTTTCCAGTAAAAAGTGTCTCCGGTTGTCTACACTCACTGATTTTATGCTGGTATTCTGTGAGAGCGTGGTCCTCCCCCGATCTAGCCGAAAGATTAATGCTACAATCATAATATAGCTGCAGCGTGGATTACGTATGTCAGCCAAATCACTTAGCTGATTCTACTGAAGATCAGGGTGTGGCTTTTCGCTGCACAATTACCTGAGCAAAAGACCTTTTTTCTTTTATATAACATTTTTATTTCTTCTATAATGTTAAATATTTTGTGTTAATTAATTTTATACGTATTTTAACCATTTCACTGTCGAACCATTCATACTACATTCGGAGCCAGCGTTGTGTGACGACAGTCGTATTGTTTATTCTTTGATTTTTGTGAATCTGCTCGCTTTCCTAAATTATACGAGTTCTTCCAACAGCAACAAAAAGTCTGAATCACATGAAGACATAGCAAGCAGGCGAGAATGCACCTTAGTGAAGTGGAACTGCAGTGGGTCGTCGGTACTGAGCGTGATGCAGAGGCCACGCGCGAGGAATTCGGGCAGCGGGTTGCGATGGTAGTTCAGGAACAGCGAGTTGTTGCTGAGCGGCGACATCGCAATGTAGATCTGCGCCAGGTAGTACAGGTACTGCAGCACCGGCACCTGACGACACCAACAAACAGGTTATACCACTTTTTCCTACCAACTGTACCACAGTGGACAAAATGGAATCCTTAAATATTTTTTGGTTCACTTTTACCGGCCAATCATTTCTTTTTGGGACTATTTACACTGGTACAGTAATTTCATCCACTGTTCCCCACCAGAACTAACATAAGTTACGAGATCTTTTTAGTGTTTCTAATTTTATAAATCATTCAATTTTATAAAACATCAAAGTAAGATAATGTGTTACGTATTCATTATGCAATGCCGTAATTAATAATAGTTGCGTATCTCAAAACTATTGTAAAAGATAGACAATATTACATACATTTCAAGAAATAGTAATAGAATATTAATTTAAAAATACTTTTTCTAGTTTATTTAATACTATACATTTAAATTTTCTTTGCAATTGTTCGCACTTTTACTGTCACAAGTGTACGAAAATACGCATAATACAGATTATTAAAGTATGAAAAAGACTACAAATAACAGTGATCCTTCGAGCCGGATCGTAGTAATATTATTGAAATGAGCTCAAATATGAGAAATATATTAAAAATGCAACAAAATCGTTCATTTTAAAATATTAAAAAATAATAATGTGCTAAAAATAAATAAACTGTGTATAATCAGAATTCAAATAATATTAACCTTTCTGAGCAGCAATCCATGGGAAATGTTCTCAGCTAGCATGAAACCGCATACAAGATGCTGCACGGGTCCTGCTTCACCGCAATGTGGTCGAAGCACAAAAGTGTTCAAACCCTGCTCCCTAAAATAATCAATGAGGTTTTTATAATAAGTTTGGCAAGAATCAGTGCTTTACTGACTCAGTGGGTCGAATCGTTGATTTTAAATATTTAGAGCTGCTTCTTGATTTACAAGAACAGAAATGTCTTCATCTGGCGGCTAAGATAGGTAAGGCTCACATTATGTTTGAAAAACATAAAATGAAGGTGAACTGTTCAATAAATTTAAAATTCTGATGCAATAAATTTAAATTAAAAGAGTTCGAACACTGTAGTGGTACTGTAAACTTTATTAACATTATGAACGATGTTTTCGATGTTCTTAACAGCCACTCGATTCGTTCGCCGGGGTGGAAGAAGGCTATGTGCCCCGAAAACATTGACTTAATATAAAGATCATATTATTTGAAGGTGCAAGTTCCTAATAAATACTTTAAAACTTCCATCAGGGGAGTTATTGGTACATTCCAGAAGAAAAACTAGATTTATGGAGTTAATTATTGATACGAAAGGTGCGTTGGCACTTTACAAACATTTGGTGTAGGGCACGAATATGTTAAAATATATCTCATTATATAAAATTAGTCTAGACCACCTCGAACTCTTCTTTTTTGGCAATTAGACCCAGAGGAGGTTTTAGTAACAACCCTAATGCGGCCCAATTTCGCGGACCTTACAATGAGCCGAAATTCGAGAGGGCGGAGTCGGCAACTGCGTTCCTTTGGAGGCTCAAATAAAAACCCAGTAAAATCAATCAATGTTCTTATACAAGGTTTCGTGGTCTATCAATTCCAATAGAACATACTATTCTTATTTTTGGATCAATGACATTGTATTTTTAAAAAAGGTAGACTAAACGAGACGCGCTATGCGAGTGGCACATTAAAACTTCGATAATTAGCCCACCTGTCATCTCTCGTATCGAGCAGAACAGCGCGCAGCACCATATACTTATCTCAATTTCGTTACCGATAGTTAAACTTGGTGTCCTACTTTCACGTGTCATCTAGTTGTAAGTGTAACATTACAACAACTTATCATTTATGTGTACATTAGTGTGTCGTTTATTAACGCAATACATATAATAGGAACATTTATGGCTCATTGTCGCAGTGGCTTAGCAGTGAGTTACAACGCTGAGGGCAGCGGGTTCGAATTCCGCATGGAACAAATTTTTGTATGGCCTACAAACGATTGCTTTCTGATTGCGATTGATTGTCTGAATGTTTGTCTTTGTACAATTTATGTATGTAAATTGTATCCACAATACAGGAGAAAATCCTTAATGTTTTAAAAAAGAAAAAATAAACTAGCAAAATTGCTCACTTGCGGAAGTGGTTGAGCACGGTCATATTGGCGTACATGTAGTAGAGATAGTATGCGTAGGGCGGGTTCTCCTCGTCGTCCCACTCCTCGGGGATCTTCACGTCCGGGTCCAGCATCGGGTTCTCCGGCTTCGACTCGTCATCCACGCTGTCGAAGCCAATGACGTGCTGCAACCAACCAACATCACCATTGGAACACGTTCATAGTATTAATCACACTTCAGAACCTAAGGTTGATTACTAAATAAGTAAATTAGTAATTTCAAGTTTTTTTTACAGATTAAGGGTAACGAAGAAGATAATGGTAAGTGGATGCTGTAGCCAACAGACATCCATCTTCATTTATACACGATTAAGAATCAAAACGCAGATGTGTTGTCACCCCTAAGGACTAAGACGGAATGCATCGTTTTCAATAAAAAAGTTTTCTATACTCACATTCTCACGCTCACAGCATTACGCTGCTAGTTTACGTTGGTATTCTGTGAGAGCGTGGTCTTTTCCCGGTCGAGCCGACCCATTCGTGTTATAACTATACAAATATAGCTACAGCACGGCTCTACCACGTATACGTAATTACAACTATTGTTTACGCTCGTTCATGACGCTAGTCTCGAGCAGGGAACCGGTTTGATAGCGGGCTGCGCGGGGAGGGATTCGCCGCGCCTGCGCGCAGCCAGTAGTCTGTTTGAAGCGGTGCCCGCGCACCTCTCGTGTCGTTTACACCGGTAAGTTTTTTTTAGGTGTTTACTGTAACTTCGACTGCCATTAATTTGCATCTACGTGTGGCTTGTGTAGCATTTTGATATAGTACGAAGTGATTTTGATTAGTCGGTGGAACGCTAAACTTTGTGACCCGGAAAGTAGATACCGCGTTCTCTTCGATTACAGTTTTGCGCTAAGTGACGTAACATTCGAGTTTAGATAACGTCGCTCGGGAGTGAGTGCATATTTTTGAAGCAGGGCAACGACAGTGGGTGTGGCCGCAGTCATCGGTGACGTCAGCTCACATATGATACACTTTCTAACACCACGCACACACTACCTTTACTTAACTCTGACGTCGCATTGTGGTCGACCCTATTGCGGAACTGGGTAAGTTTTGTTTGCTTGCTGGCCATATGTGTAATAATTCTCCATAGGCCATTGGGCTCCACCCTTGGTTGCTTGTTGAGGGGATCACTCGTGGGCCCTGATCCTGTTAACCTTTGTTGGGGCAATTAAGGGCGTGTACATTTCTGGTAATAAATATAAGATCGACTCAATTGGTTTTTGTCCGCCGCGCAGTTTAGTTAAAAGCCTTAGTTAAAAATATCCCAGCGAGGGAAATTTTTAGATAAGGATTTATTTTTTGGGAGAGTCAGTAATCGCCCTAATTTCACCTAACGAAATTTAAATTATGCTTGATGAGGTAAATTAATGGTATCTGTAAATTAAATGGAAACGTGTTAAACTATTTTAAGCTTATTGTTAATTTGAAGTATTTTGATATTTAATTAGTTTTTATCAATTTTAAGTTACATTAATTAATCAGACAATCAAAATATTTTTTTTTTCATTACGGCAGATAAGCTTATGATAAAATATTCTATATTTCTCAAGGTATTAACTTAACAGCATAAGAAAAAGAATCGCAAGATTATTCCTTTAGAAGTGTAACTGGTATTACTGTTCCAAACTAAAATTTAATTATCTCTACTGCGGTTGTCTCGAGGCTATTGTGGCTCGAATAAAACATCGCACGCACTGCTGCAGACTGCCACTAAGAAGCTCACAGTGATAAATGATATTCGAGAACAATTAATCTTGGCCAAAATATGCGGACGATTTGCAAGTGAGTGGTCGGGCCTAATGATCGGAAGGATTATCGCGAGACCGTAACCCACTCCCGTATCGCGTCGTTAACGGAAAATAATATCTTCCCTTTCGACTTGCATATTATACAGTTTTTATGCGGCCACTTCTAGAGCTACCTGATTTCCAACAATAAATAATGCGAAACGCAACCGGTGATTATGAACTCACTTCCTATCCGATTCCTGAAAATGTTATTATTATCGTTCGTTATCAAAATTTGTTGAAAATTTTTATTAATCACCTGTGCTAAATTAGGTACAATTAGTTTGCATATGCTGAGACCTCTCTAGAAGCAATAACGTGGCGCTCACGCTCATATATCATACCGAGGGGTTTCATAAAGGAGGCGGCGAGGCGATGCCGCTCGGACACTGAAGGCGTTGTTATGTAACGCCGCTGTCTTCGAATAATGTCTTGCATAAATTTAACATAATCGCGCAAATCCACTGATATTCGTATAACTTAATGACTGCAAATACAATTTAGAATATAAACTTGAGAAAAATGTTATAGAAATTTCTGTAGTACGTATTTTATTTTTTGCATTGGGATGGTACAAAGTTACAGTCTATATACGTGCCACTGATGGGCACTTTCCTCTCCTCATATCTGACAAAATTTCAGGCCAAGTATGTATCCACCGCGCTGACACAGTTCGTGTTGTCGAACTTCACATATCTTTGTAATTTCTTTTCTTGTTTTTCTGACATGCGGGTTTCCCCATGATTTCGTCATTCAAGACCAAGCACGTGGTAAAATAGCATTTAAAATTGCAATTAACAATTTCATTGGTGCGGGCTAGGATCGAACACGGGTTGTTCGCTTACTGTAAAATTTAAAGTGAGCGCTTAGCCCCTGAGCTACCACAGTTTTTAAAATGATGGTATGATTAAATGTAAAACAGAAGCTGAGCTTAACGTTGTAAATGATCCGTGATTTGAAGATATCTGTTTGTTGCAACTTCAATTGAATTGGAATGTATCGATGCAATCCATAATTGGAGTCTTGATTCTAAAGGCCTGTACAATCATTGTTACAGTAATTGCAATCATAAATGATGTCTGCGTATTTTGCCTAAAATACAGGAAACAGTAGGCGCACTCCCGACAAATGCGAGTTTTCAATCAATTGCATTTAATTGAAACTCAAGTAATTCAAACACCTAAAACTTAAACTAGCGCACACTCATATCGTGGCACATAAAAAATCATACTTTTTTTTAGAATATGAGTAACAAACAAGCACTCGTTCCACCTGATGGAAAATGGATGCTGTGGCCCACACAAATCAAATGCAGATGCGTTGTTACCCCTGAAGACTCAGATGGAATGCCTCGTTTCCAGTAAAAAGGTTCTCTGGTTCTCTGCACTCACTATACGAAACACAGTAGCATTAAGCTCCCTTTTACTCTGGTATTCCGTGAGAGTGTGGTCCTACCCCTGTTGAGTCGACCCACTCGTGATACAACGATAATACAGCTGCAGCATGGCTCTGCCACGTGTATTTGTTTACGTAAATATTTCTTTTATAGAATATTTGTTTACTGTGAAAATTACATTTGGCAATATAACGACTGTCGCTTAACATTTGCACTAAAATCATAATTTTTGCGTAAGGAAAACGTTGTACATTCATTAATTTTTAAAAGATATATATTAATTAATCAATTAAAATACAAATATCAGTTAATCAATTAATATATCTATACATATAATAAA
>DWHP01003704.1:0-13158 GCA_018247895.1 Parnassius honrathi
GGACTAGATGGAGTAACCAGCTGGTAAGACACGCAAAAAGCCGATAGATGCAGGTGGCTCAGGACCGTGCAGTGTGGCATTACTTGGGGGAGGCCTATGTTCAGCAATGGACTTGTGAAGGGCTGTAATGATAATGATGATGTGATGATTAATTGAATTAAAATTACTTGCGGCTTCTTTTTGACTGGCTGCGGTGTTATCAGTATATCTTCTTATTCATAAACGCATGTAAACATATGTAATTTGTCTCCCGACGTAATGAACGTAGTGATTTTGCAGCGGGATCTCGTGCTACCAGTAAGTGACATCGTATAATTGCGCCATATTGCAAACCCTTTTATGTATTTGAATAAATAAAAACAAATTCTGGCATGCTTCTTTCAGCGTATACACAATTAAAAATTGTTTTAATATGGCGAAATATCTGACACAATATGGCGGCGGTACGCCGGTATTGTACCGGTCAATTAATGACGTCATTTGCATTCGCAAGTTTACTTGGTTCTATTTCGGAACACAGACAAGATAAGACATCGGCCTATAATCATTACTGATTTTGACATTTACACAATACAACGAAACCAAACTTTGAAGGTCATAACGAATCCACCGCGATAATCACCAGAGATATTCGATCCCACTGCATGCGGTTAAACAGGTGATATGTGTAAATTTTTCGTACTATTTACAACAAGCGTTTTTTCCGCAGGTCTGATTCTGAACCGGAGCCTATTGTCGTGAAAGGGAAAGGAAAGCGCTACGGAAAGAAATAACATTAATTTTAAATTTGCATGTTTTTAATAAATTGTGTTCATCTTACTCGCTATTTTATTTACAACTAGTAATCACAAAGTTATAGATAACGATTTTAGTTTTATCATAAATGCAATAAAATTGTCATGGCATAAATTAAATGTAAAAATTTGATTACTTATTGTTTTAATATGTATGAAGTCTGCTAAAATATAAATGATATTCATCTATTGGTGTGCTGGCGGGGTAATAGAATCCACTATTTATTATATTTGTTCTTGTCAGCATCGTAAGTGCCCTATATATTATACTATCTATGATCGTAAGAGGAGACTTTAAAAAAGAAATTGTACAAATTAGCCAAACCAATTAGGCGCATGACAGGAATGCAGTTTCGGCCCCCGCACCCTGCCTCTATCCCCGCGCTTTCCCTAGCGACCAATCATCGTTCCGGTGTTCCCTCCCCAATCCTAACGTCTTAACTGTCATGCGCCTAATTATCACGTAGTAGAATAAAATTATTTACTAAAATACCTACACATACAGAGTAGCATTACATTAAACTTTACAGTTTCTGATGTACAAATTTTTTATCTTTAAATAATGTAGGAGTTAGGTAATCGTTCGTCGAATAGTAACGTTTTTATAGATAACTGGAACGATTTGCATTTAAACAATTAAGAAATTTATGATGGATATGGATGGCCATTCTAAATGATTTTTTGCTGTACATTGCTCTCCATTGGTGAGTGTTGCGTAATTTCTTATGACATCTGCATATTGTAACAAATATAAATGGAAACATAAAAAGCTATTAAAATAATAAAATACATATTATTACCTAATGCTATCTATTAACTTAATATAAAATTCATAGAAAATTTGGTTTAAATGATTTACTATAAATTAACAATCCACATATGTAAAGCTTGCAAATATCTATTAATTGCGAAGTGAGAACGGAATCTCACTCTACCACTTACGCCCTTTCCATATGTTTGTTTGCTGTTTGACGTCATAATTGCTTAAAAATATATTTGATCGCTAAGCACTATACACATTATATTGTCTCGGGAAAGGTTGGTGTGTTGTGCTTTTTGCGCCAATCTGTATTATATTGATCGTCACGTGGTTTGTCTCCCCAATTCCAAGTTTTATCCCATGGTTTCCCGTTGTTCCATTTGTGTTCATTATTATGCCAGTCTGCTCCATTTACGAAACTCCACCTTAAATTTTAAGCAAAAGTGCTAAGATTGTTTTACGAGTTATGATTAAAAAAACGGTACGGTACCTTAAAGACAAGTTATAATACAACGCGGTATATAAATTTTAAGAACATCTGGTATCCTGGTATATATGTAATACGGGAATTTATTCTGGATTACCAAAATTCCAAAGCCTAATTTTGGAATAATTATAATGTTATTTTTGCACAATTACTGTCTGTCTGTTAATCATTATAAAACGGTGCCCAAACCGGGCAGGATTTCCTTTTTCTCTAAGTGCCAACTGGCGAACGAAGCAACTGGAGAGCGAATCACCGGAAATAGCGAAAAATCTATTCAAATAATTATACATCAAATTTCAGATCTTTGCGATTTTTTAAAGGATCTCTTATGATAGGATCATACGTGGATGATACCTGGATATTTTAATATGGTAATACCTGGGCCGTGTATAAAAGAATCTATGACAACTTTGGGAACGCTGGCAAAATCTTATGATTTCTGAAATATAGCGGTATAATATCTTATTTACGCCAGAAGTAAAATACCCAGAGCGGCGACGGGTAGCAAAGTCGAAGATGCAAGACGTCTGGCACAACAACCATCAATCTGCGAGTCAAGTATGACGGGAGACACTCCGACCAGCTGAGAATATTTACGTGCTGATGGAGGTAAAACACCACCAGTTTGAACCGAATTTGTTTTTAAATAAAGGGCTTTTAAAAAGAAGATGTAAGAATATGGAAATCGTTTGTTAAACGCTCAGTTTAAATCAACGCAAACCGCGCTGTTTTCTTACCTGTTATCATTCCCTTGACCGTTGTAAGAGCCACTGCTTTGTGAGTTGTCGCCGAATCTGTTACCTAGTCCATTGTCAGGTCGTTTTTTGTACTGTTGATGTGCGGTTATAATAAACTCCGCGCCACGCTCTGCGACCATTATAGTAGGAGCCGCTGTATTACCTGAAGTAATTGTAAGTTTATTATTATGAGTTGACGGCTCCGAGGCGCAGTGGCTCAGAAATGAATCGCAGCGCTGGGGGCCGCGGGTTCGAATCCCACACTGAACAAGTATTTGTATGGCCTACGAATACTTGTTTCGGGTTTATGTATGTACTGCTGCCCCCACAATACAGAAGAAAATCCTAGTGTGGAGGTAACGTTAAGAAAGAAAGAAATATAAGTATATCGATTTAAGCAACACTTGCTTTGAACGCATTGTAATGAATACGAAACCGTACAAATACTTAAAGTTTTATGTTTGTTATTTTTATAACATGAGAGTGGAAAATCAAGTAACAGAAATAACCGTCTTTGGTAAGTGGCCACTGCAGGTCATGGACTCCAAAAGATGATGATGAAGATTTTAACAAACTAGGGTATCATATCTTACGAACCTACTTCACTAGTGTTACCTAAGTATGATGAAGAACTCTTTCAAGGGTGGCAAACCATGTGACAGGAACAACTATCTGTTGGTAAGTGGCCACAGCAAACTGTGGACCTCCTGTGCCAAGTATGGTATGAAGATTTTTTTTAAAGTTTTTTTTTTCAAATATTCTTAACATGACAAACGTAACGGTCCACATAAAGGTTATTTGTAATGAGGCAAAATACGTAAATATTTTTTTTCTTCCTTTTTTCTAATACTAAGTATATTAATTATTGAATTAAACTATATTTACAGATTTTATCGCGTTTAATTAAGAAATCACTATATTAATTAATTAATTAAATCACACTTTGAATTTATTAACCTTAACGTCAAATACATTTGGTATTATGGAATTTCTAGATCTCTTTCATTTTTGTAAATATTACTTGAAGACATGACAAATCATACAATTACTACAATAAACCTTCGAGTGCACTTACCAGTCGGTAGTGTTGGCATTATAGAAGCATCGATTACTCTGAGTCCTGTAACGTTATATTACACAATTAAGATTAGTATATGAATAGCTTATTTCGGTATGACTTTATCAACTCAACCCGTGTGAAAACTCACCTTGTATTCCATGAACCCTCAGTTGCGGATCGACCACAGCCATGGAGTCAGTGGCGGGCCCCATTTTGCAGGTGCCGACCTGATGGTTTTCCGGCGCAGTGTACAACCGCGCCAGGCACCTGAAGAACTCATCCGTGGGGCTGTCACTGCTTCCTGGGCAGCCCTCTCCGTACCCCGGAGTGGGGACCATGCCATACTTCTCACGCAATAACTGTTTTCAAAAACAAAATCTAAAATTACCGTGTCGTAGCAGTGTAAGGATATCGCCAACATTATATCGACCCGTGGGATAGCAGAGGGTAACAAACCAGGAGATGGGCAGCAGCGTCCCCTAATAACAAATAAAAACGTTGGTCGCCAAGCGTGGCAACTATGGCAAATTGAAATGAGCAATAAAAGTTATTTATTAGCTAACTAGCGATCTGCCCCGGCCTCACACGGGTGATTTCTGAACCTCGCCAACAACGCCACCTGCTGGCTCCAATTGTGAAATTAAACTATCCAGGGACCCAGGGGCCATTTTTGAATTTTAGCGAGACTAAGGAACTGCAGTTGATTTTTATGTGTAGAGATTGAACTATAACATCAGAGCTTTAAAGGCCTTAGTCAAAAACCTTAGTTCGTTGCAAACTTCAATTATTAAAAATAAGTTAAAAGCAAAGGATACTTACATCCAAGCCGCAAGAAATTTGAAGAAAAGATTTTTAGCGATCTATTGCTGTCTATCCCGCCGTACCCGAACGACCGAAAGACTACTGCAGCTCGAACTCAACTCAAATCATAGAACACATACATAATAGAACGGGGGAGTGGGCGGGGCCCGTGTAACCACTAAAATGCCACTAACACGTCAATCCACACGTAAAAATGTCAACACGACATGTTTTTGACGTTACAATCGTTTCCAAATTTCGCATGCAAATTATTTAGAAAATGCCAAATTGCACGCTATTTACAAATAAATATGTTTTAAAATCCGTCTGTCAACACAGCAAATGGGGTTTGTAGTAGTGATTAACGGACGTAATTGCTTGTATGTGTTCCCGGCGACGCCTGTCCTCGTACAAAATAAGGTTGACAGCCATTCTATTGTGTATTATATTATTCTATGACTCAATTCATTACGTATTATGTTTGATGGTTTTCCAAACGGCGTTATAACGGAACAGCTTCAGTTATTTTGGAAGGTTCCTGATTGATGACGGAAAAATAATAAGAAACATGGATTAATAGTAGCGTAGATTGTGTCGAAAAAATGTTAGTTATAGTGTCATTATCCAGGGGGAAAACAGAAGAAAACGCTCACATGAACTTAACGCCACTCGGATATTATCTTAAATTAGTTGTATTCAATAGCACGATGTTCGCTTACTGTGGTGTTCGCTAGTCGATACGCTATCTTAGCCCCCTCCACTAAAACATCCATTTCATGATCGTCAAAAAAGTAATTTGGCTGCATAACTGGCGGTTCAGTGGGGTCGGTTGAGCGCAGCGTCAGGTAGCCCCTGCTGCGCGGTTGAAGAGCTATGGGGGTGATCCTGCAATAACATTTAAAATGTTAAAGGAAAAAGTACCATATGTACATACCGACCTACCAGAGCACGTGTTAGAATCCCAGTAGAGCCAATGTTTGTGCAAATTACAAATAATTGATTTTAATCCCTGATGTCTCATCGTAAACACAGTTGGCGGTCTTAAAAAGGACACATTATACAAAAAGCATCCTCTGAATTCTCTTATGCACCTAAAATATGCTTGATAAGCTCAACACTGGCGTCGGTTATCGGGCTTCGGCCTTGTAAAACCAAATTGATTTTTATATAGCAATGTAATATATATAAAACAAAAATGTAAGCTCAAATGATTTTTTCAAAAATATTAGTCTATAATACTTATACTATATATTCTCGTCTTCGTTTTCCTCGATTATACAGAAATTTGTCTAAGGGACGACACACACGGTCAGTTCAACTTATCATTCCAACTGATCAGTTCAAACTAGAACTGTTAATATTTTTAATAATATCGGATTTTCGATGGATAATTATTAATAAATCAATATCGGAGTTTTATATAAAAGTTTATTTATCGATATATCGAAAAACCGATATTTTAAAAAATATCAACAACAGTCCTAGTTAGAACTGATCAGTTGGAATGATCAGTTGAATTGACCATGTGTGTCGTCCATTATATTGACGGGGTATAATGTAGGTACTACCAGATTTAAATAAAGGTATAAATATTTACTATGTTAAAATCAGGAAACACACTAGATTCGACGCTTTTAAAAAATAATAGCTCGATAAGTTGCAATTGTATGGACGCAATAATTTTAACGGAAATCCCCCATAAGCCGTTTTCTTAACGGTTGAATACTTTTAAAACATTTATATCTTTTGGCAATACTCAATGAAATTTAAAAGTTTTTACTGAAGTACCTATTTAAATTTAGTTAAAACGATGATTTGGCGACTGTAGGAGAAGCATTTTAAGATTTTGTTGTCAAATTAGAAACATTAGTGAAACGTTTCTCAAGAGTGTTTGCGGTATCTCAGCACGATCCATATGGATATTCTCCACTGGACACTGTACTGTAGATTTTAGTTCTACAAGGTTGGATGGTCAGGGATTTGAAGTGCTGAGCACGTGATAGGTGCTTGGCAGTGTAAGAAAAAAATGTGAAGAAACCTAATATATGTCTGACAGTTTAAAAATATCTTGACGTCATGTGAAATCCTTCCCGTGTAAGGGGTGGGACATTTAAGATTTGGAATTTGCATCGGCTATAAAAAAACTAATAAATATTTCATTAAACATATGGGTTTATTAGAAATATTGAACCTTTCCATTCAGGAATGGAAGACAACATTCTTTGAAATGACTGCCACGGCTAGTCCACGGCTACTTCGATTTCATCTTCCAAGTCGTCAATCCTCTCTGGATGGTAAGCGTAACACTAATCCTTAACGGCTCTCCAAAAAAAAAAGTCCAATAGAGTGAAATCGCAGCTTCGACTTCGATGATGGCCTGAGGCCAAAAAATCGATTGTTACTTTGGCTTTGTGGCACGTTGCGCCGTCCTGTTATAACCAAGTGTCGTCTATGTCATCCTCTTCAATTTCTGGAAACAAACTTAAAATGAAAAAGCGATCGCCATTCACTGTACCATCGTTTCCTTGCTCATTTTCGAAAAACATGGCTCAATGATGCCGCACCAAAATACGCACCATGAAGCATTGATTTTTCTACGATGACGTGTATATTTTCTGAGCTCCAGATGCGATAATTTTGCTTATTGACGTATCCTCCGATGTGGAAATGAGCTTCATCTGGAAAGATGATTTTTCACTAAAAATGCTCATCTTCGATCAAACGGCCTACAGCCCATTGACTTAACATGAATGGTCGAAATGGTCATGCGGCTTCAGCTATTGAACTTTGTACGCATTCGTACCGGGATCTTTATTCAAGATTCTTCTCAAAGAAAGTGCGTAAAATTTTCAATTCTTGAGAACAATAACGAGTTGCTGTTGATGGTTGTTCACGCACACTCTTGAGCAACAGCAGCGACGTTTTCGGTTGAGCGCGCTGGGCGAGTACGTACACGTGTTGTTTTATCCAACAACGATCCAGTTTCACGAGCTCGTTTCATAAATTTATCCACAAACTGCGTTTTTGGTACATTCTTTTTGTCAATTTTTATTTTATTATATTTTGGGTAAATTACTTACAATTTGAGTAGAAGACTTAAAGTTACAGCAAGGAATGGTCCGCCGCGTTGCACCAATGCGTGCTGGCGAACGTCACATGTCTTCGAAATATTTTTTTTCTTATTTCTTAGACATACAGGTTTCCTCACGATGTTTTCCTTCACCGCCGAGGACGTGGTAAATCAACGCTTAAAATTGAAATTAAATTAATATATTTCATTGGTGCCGACGGCGATCGAACCCGGTTTGCTGATTTGCTCACATACTGTGAAATTTACAGTGAGCGCTAACCATCTGACCTACCACGGCTACAGTAGAGTAGTAGAAGACTTACCGATTTGGAAGTAAGCTTTTAACATTTCCTAACTTTGTTCAAGCGAAAAGCGACCCATTTTGTAAATGTCAAACATAAAACTAACTTTCTGTTCCATCGGAAACGTCATTAAACCTTCCAACCTTGAAATAACCTATAGTTCTATTTCCAAACGCTAGACGGCCCATCCCATTGGTGGTGGCGGAAGAGAATCCACTATCTCATAATATCATCCCGTGGATACCATAAGAGGCGAAAGTAGGAAATAAAACAAGAGATAGCCAGCAACATCTTCCAACATAACACCCGAAATAACTAAAAATTACGTTTGCCAATCCATTTTCCAAACCCATGGATATTAACTCTAGCTCCTATGAACTAGAGTTAATATCCATGGGTTACGCTGATGTTCAGCAGTAGACGTTTGAGACTATAATGATAATAAGGATGATGTGAAGACCGCCAACATACATGTGCCGAATACTTTGCTCTTCCAAAACCTTCCCAGAAAGTGGGAGGAGCCCTGTTGCTTACCGCTTGGCAAATGCGTATAATCAACTATATACCTGTTACTTTATCCTACTAAAGCTACTTACCTAAAACTGTTAAAAAAAACTTGTTATGCATAACTTACATAACAGTCCTGCGTTCAACGCTGTCGGAGTTTGCTGGGTCTATGGTACTGCCATCACCGCAGCTCGCATGATATCCACTGAAGAAATACTGAATATCTGGCTGCCGGCCGCCTGCTGGGGCGAATTTGGAGTTCATCATGCCGGTCAACTGAAAACAAAATTATTAATCACAAAACTCCGTATCCTTTTAAAAAGTAAAGTATAAGATAGACGAAAAAAAAAGACGAAAGGAAAGTATAAGGTTGCTGTTTTAAAGGAGTGTCGAGAGACTATACGACTAACTATAACGTTTCAGTTTAATTGCTTTCTTAGCGGACTCTTCGACTTAAAGAACGGGAAGCGAGACACCAAAGTAAATAATTATGAATTAAATGTAACCAAGGAACTAACATTACGTTTCAGCGTCAGTTTACCCAAAATAACTCGAGAAATATTTCATGACGTAACTGATGTGCATCGAGAAGCATGCATGGAAGATATGTGATTTTTCTTCGCAGAAATGCATCGATTATATATTTATTCTTAGAAAAAAACGGGTATGATTTTTTCAATATAAAACGAAAATTCCATACATTTAATCCTAACATTGTAAGTTTTACTGAGAACGCTTTTGGAGCAATAGGAAGTCCACAACGCTCCCTAACCCAAAAAAAGGTAAACCTACTGCAATAGGTAGGTATAGGTTTTTTTATTATGGAACACTATCCCAGGACGGAGCCATCACCCCTGGTGACAGAGAATCCCTCGCTGAACAAGTTGCCCTACTCTTCCTGAGTGTGGGGGCTCCGACTGCCACGCTTATTCTGGGAGGGGGCGGGGGCGAAATTGCATTCAAGACTAAACCTGCTATTGGCAACAGGAGCAATAAGACAAAGGCACCCCCTGCCACGCTATCCGTGAATTTCAGCAACATCAGGGGACTTCATTCAAACCTTAACGCCGTCCACTACCATCTGGAAACGGCGAAGCTGGCCTTGCTCTTTCTAACCGAGACACAGGTGTCTTCTCTGGTTGATACTTTGTATCTCTCTTACCTGGGGTACAAATTAGAACACTCCTTTGTGCCCCGGGTTGAAGTTTGCGTGTACGTCAGAGAGGACATCTGTTTTCGACGCCTCGGAATACTTGAAGGTCCTATCCACTTTATGGCTGCAGGTAGACCGCGACGACCATCCCCGTCTACGGGTCTCCGGGTGTCTCTATAGGTCCCATAACCATAATGCCGACACAGACTGACTCATTGACCACGTCCAAATGGCTGCAGACTCTGTGCTACAACAGTCCCATCCGCAGAGATCGTGATGCTTAGTGATTTGAAGCTATGCCAGCCACCCAACCATAGTTTGGTCGCTGCTACAAAATTGCATCACGCCATAAGCAAGAGTGCTACCAGGCCTGGGCTCACGCATCGACGTCTCGGGATGCAAATACCAGTGCTCTTAAAAAGAAGTATAATTCCGCCTCCAGGTCCTTCAAATGTGTGATTGTCAATGCAAAGTCAGAGCACATCGGCAGAAACTAGTTTGACTTCCTTCGGAAACACGTGCATCTCTGCACAGGAAGGACGACTCACTGGCCCATGCCGCAAAGGACAAATTGATGACGGGTGAACACACCACCGATCATCCCGCGGTGTGAGTGCTCCATGTTGGATGTGCTGTTTACTCAGCGCTCTGTGTACAGAGCACTTCTCTCCCTGGACGTCAACAAGCCGAGTGGGCCTGATGGCGTCCCTTCTATTGTGCTGAAGACGTGTGCTCCGGAGTTCGCATTGGTTTTAACGAGTCTTTTTCGGTACTCCTACTCACTAGGCGTAGCCTCGACATAATGGAAGACAGCTTTAGTGCACCCGATCCCTAAAAAAGGCGACCGCTCTGATCCTACTAACTACAGGCATATCGCTATCACCGTTCAAATCGTCGGCGACCGAGCTCTTTCGGATTGGCTTGACTCACTGGCACAGCGAAGAGATGTCGCATCTTTTTGCGTATTTTATCGCATTTATCACGGGGAGTGCTCTGAACTAATTCCAGCCGCACAATTTCACCATCGAACATCGTGACAAATTTCGCGATACCATCCAAACCGTCTGGATGACTGGCGGTCCACCACTGTGCGAATTGAAAGAAGTTTTCTTCCTCGCACAATTTTCTTGTGGAATCGACTACCGCCAGAGATTTTTCGTACCGATACGAATTAGTGATCTTTAAAAAAAGAGCCTACTCCTTTTTAAAAAGGCCGGCAACGCATCAGCAACTAACCTGGTGTTGCAGTTGTTCATGAGCGGCGGTAATTACTCACCATCAGTGTGAGATATTTGCTCGTTTACCCTCTCTCTCATAAAAGAAAAATTAGAATACGTCGAAAACATCTGAAGATGTAGTAGATGTAACCCAAAAAAAAAAACGCACGCCTATTATGATAAGACATCAAAATTCAACAGCTACGTTTATGAGCATAGGTTTTAGATAAGTTTAACTGGAGATATTATCCGAGAAATAATATACACAAGTGGTTACCTGAGACAATCCCGTCCCAGCCAATGGTCCTTCTCTTTTGAGCATATATTCCATAGCAGAGGTCCAATCTAGAACTGGCGCATCTGGTTCCTTCATAAGCGTAAATTTGAGTCTTACACCAACATGATTTTGAAGATTTTGCCCTACTCCAGGCAATTCCTGCACCACTGGAATGTCAAATTGTTCAAGGGTCTTCTTTGGACCGATACCAGAAAGAAGTAACAATTGTGGAGAGTTGAGAGTTCCCGCAGACAGGATCAACTGGAAACGAGTGGAAACGGTTGAGGGCGCAAAATATTGGCAATCATTTCTTCTTCTAAAAGGTACCTAATAGCTTTATATGTGCAAAAAATATCTGACAAAAACTATTTTGCACATTTTATCGAGTTTAATTTTAATAACCGTAGTTAGTTTGTAGAGGAGCTCTATTCGTGACTAGTCGTCGCGCTGAAGGTAAGAAAGCTGGTCCTTTTCTCGCCCAGAGACTAATCCGCCATATAACGTAGTCGGTATTCTCGGCACTTTCAAGTAACTGGCACTTGGAAGTAGGAATGTTTGATAATTTTGGTTTCCACTTTCTTTTAGTATTACACATATCGTACAGTTCTATGTCATGTAAACAAATGAAACTCAAAAAGTGGTGGAATAAGGTTCACCTATATTTTTTAATTTATGCTTCTTCGTGGTAGTTAAAGTAACTTGTAGGTAGTTATTATGATAATATAAGAATAATGTAGCAAATATTGTATCTTAACAAAAAACAATTGCATTTATTTGCCTCACCTCTTTGTTAACGCCAACCACTTTGGTAGCGCCATCCTTGATAAATTCTACACCTGTAACTTTCTTGGTATTTGGATCTACAACCACCTTAGATGCCATTGCGTCAAAAACAACATGAAGATTTTCACTTTTCGCCCCAGGACGAAGGAAACCACGTGCTGTACTGTATCTTGAACCACCGCTGTATTAAACAATATGGCTTTTTTGTTTATAATACTTATAAATAAATACGTTTGGATAATTTAAAATGTCCGTTCACTATTATTTTTGTCGATAGACTTCATAATTAAAAATAAAAAGCTAATAAAAATCGTCTTCAAAAAAACTAAAAAGAGGTAGGTAATAGGTACTTAAAATAATTTCCACCTAATTTAATAACTCAGAGGTTATGTAGGGCCTTTATATCTTCGATACACTATAACACTGACTGCAGGAACTATTAAACTGTGTGACAATTATTTTATTATTTTTAGTGATTTGAAGTCGGGTTTTTATTTTTCCAACATTTAACTATTTAGCCCATAGAGCAACACAGGCCACCGGCGGATCGAATAAGGGTACCCCATACGCAGCCGTTCCCCTCTGTCAAAGTATAAGTTTACTTGGTCCTAAGCGTACAATAAAATTAGTAGCAGCCGCACTGCTCACTAGAATAAATCTAATTGCGCGCCTGAATCGACGTACTACGTAAATGCCCAATTGTTCAGTTCAGTTAATTATTATTAACAATTCGGCGACCCGCGTTGCTCTATGTTTTGACGCCTTCATGTGAACTAAGCATTACCTAACCTCAAGGTGAAAATTAGAATGTTGTCTAAATAGCTACATTACGGCTTGAATTTTATCTTTATATTTAGATGGGGTCACCTTTGAGGTCACCCTAATAAAAAAGAATTATTAAAATCAGATTAACAAAAACATCGCGTAACATATGTACATACTAATTAAAAGTTGAATTGAGAGCCTCCTTGAAGTCAACAGCAAAAATTATTATTGGTAATCTATGGATTATAATTAAAACTGTCATCGAAGACTGACTGACTCACAAGTACTTTGTTGGAGCGGAGCTCCTACGGCGCAAGAAAACGATTGTTTGAAATATATCTCCTACATAACGCGTGGGCTTATTTGCATAATTTTTTAGGCAATATTTGTAGCTCCACGCAGATAAGGGTTGTACACAATAACAATCACACTTTGTCTCAAAGAT
>DWHP01003705.1:0-13158 GCA_018247895.1 Parnassius honrathi
AGAGCTTACTCCTTCTTAAAGGGCCGGCAACGCACCTGCAATTCCCCCGGTGTTGCGGTTGATCATGGGCGGCGGTATTCACTTAACACCAGGTGAACCCCGCATGCTCGTTTGCCCCCTCTTCTAAAAAAAAATAAAGCCTTCTATCAGGTAGAAGATCTTCCTATTTCACCAGTACAACATTTCCGATTTTCGGATCAGGAGTATGGCCTTTCCACCTAGGGCGCTTGTAAAAATTGTTTGAGATATTCACGAGACCATTGCTTCTTAAAAGTTTGTATCACACATTGGGAAATTTGCCAACGTTGGAGCGAATTTATATTGGATGTCAAATAATTTTCATCAGGAATGGAATCAATGGTTCTCCAACCAAGAAATGTCCCGATGTCAGATGGCATGGATCATCGACGTTACTATTTATTCGTGATATTGAACTCAAGTTCAGACAAGCCTTAATTTGAGACAACCCTGTACTAAATTCTTCAAAAGTCAACAAAGAGTTGCCTATCACTCTCTTGAGGTGACTCTTGGTAGACTAAATACCTGCTTCCCATAAACCTCCGATATTAGGACTATGGGGTGGAATTCTGTGCCAGTAAGTTCCAATATTAGCAAGCCAATCAGCAATATCAACAGCTACACTGGACTCTTCCTCTGTTAGGAGAATCTGTAGTATTCGACCTGCACCTACGATTGTAGTAACGTTGTCGCTCCCTAACTCGGAACAATGTCTTCGTCTGGAGACAAACTGCTTAAATAGCGAAATAAAAGCCTCGGAAGTAGGATCACTTACTAATTCCAGGTGCACAGCTTTAGTTGCCATGCAAATAAAGAGACATATATATCCCTTCGTAAACCGATATCCTCTGCCTGTTGCTGTTTTTACTGCAATTGGACCAGCGTAATCTACTCAGCTATGTCTAAATGATCTGTTTGCTCTCACTCCGGCAGCAGGTAATTGGCCCATGATCAGATTATTAGGTCTAGATGTATAGCGCAAGCAAGAAATACATTTGTGTGTATAAGATTTTACTAAATTTTTTAAATTAACAATTCAGTATCTTGAGCGAATGTAGTTAATCATTAATTATGTATACGTGGGGGCCATGTAAGATTTTCTCATGAGCATTTGCAACTATTAGTGTAGCCAAATAAGAAGCGCGGGAAATTAAACTAGGATGCTTTCGTTCCATTTCTATTTGAGCCAATTGCAGTTTGCCGCTAACTCGCCAAAGTCCATTGTCATCCTTATAAGGATCAGGAGAATAAAACTTCCCCTTTTTATCGGTGATACTATTATTAAAATGTTGTGTTTGACTTTTTAATACAAGTATTTAAAGCTTCTTGCAACTCCTTCGATATCAAACAACGAGGTTTTATAGTATTCCGATATAGAAAGAATCTTCTAGACCAAGCAACCACACGTATAAATTTCCGTAAGGATGAAAATGTACTAATAATATAATCCTCTTAATGTAACACAGCATAATTTTGATCTTTGTTCTAAATTAATATCCCATTCTTGTACATTTTTACTGCAAACCGAGTTCTGTTTTAATATTTTCTGATGTTGCCAGTCAGGTCCATGAATCCACACATGTAAAGTTTCTAAAGCTTCTGGACTCACACCCATAAAAGCACAATCAGTCGGGTTATCTTGAGATTTTACATGAGACCATTGATTGCGACCGAAATGTGTGACAATCTCGGATACTCTATTACCCACAAAAGGCTTCCATCTGCTCGGGTGACTGCTCAACCAAGCGAGCATCACTGTTGAGTCCGTCCATTGAGTTGTAAGCAGAGAGTCACTGCCACTTCATACAACAGCTTAGAAAGCAAAACAGCTCCACACAATTCTAAACGTGGTATGGTGTACGGAGCCGTGGAGACTCAGATGGTTAGCGCTCGCTGTAAACTTCACAGTACGCGAGCAAACCGGGTTCGATCCCCGCCGGCACCAATGAAATTGTTAATTGCAATTTTAAGTGCTGATTGATCACGTGCTTGGCGGTGAGGGAAAACATCGTGAGGAAACCTGCATGTCAGAGAAATAAGAAAAAAATTATTTCCAAGGCATTTGAAGTTGGCCAACACGCATTGTGGCAGCGCGGCGGACACTTCCTTGCTCTCAAACCCTCTCAGAAAAGAGTGGTGGCCTGTGCTCAGCAGTGGGACGTATATAGGCTGTAACTTTTATGCAGACTTGTTTGATTGGTGACACTTCAGTTTTTGATGCTATCAAATTCACATGAACATTGGCGTTTTCTTTTACTACTCGGGCGTATACTACTCCAGCGTATACTTGGTTTGATGCATCGCAAAACCC
The DNA here is from genome assembly GCA_018247895.1 of Parnassius honrathi. Classification (NCBI taxonomy): domain Eukaryota; kingdom Metazoa; phylum Arthropoda; class Insecta; order Lepidoptera; family Papilionidae; genus Parnassius; species Parnassius honrathi. Next base: position 2,330 of record DWHP01003705.1, read on the forward strand.
TTGTAGTGCCAAAACTTCATTCGCATTAGTAAATATCCATCTAGGAATACTAAAGCCTATAACAAATGGAAGTTTACTTCTAAAATAAAGCTAGTCCTGTAACAAATTAGAAGGTAAGGTTCTTGGTCCCATTCAAATCCTGACATCCAAATATTCTGAATGAAGATTTTGGCAGTAATTACCGCTGGTGCTATCCACCGTAATGGATTGAAAGGCCTGGAAATAACCAAACAAACTTTCTCTTTGTAACAGGAGTTTTTATATGTAGTAACTGAACACAGTACATAAAATTTTCAGTAACATTATTCCAATATAACGCTAAAACCTTCGTGAAACTTTCATTTTCTTTTCCGAGATTTGGATCTATGTTTTCACTCTGACATTTTAACTACTTCTCCAGTAGTTTTCTAATAATTCTCTTCTATTACTTCCCCATTTTTGAAGTTGAAAACCTCCCTTTTGCATCATTTTATTAAGATTATTCATGTAGAAGTCCTGAAGTACTGTTTCTGCTGCTGAAATCGTATTTTTACCCTCATAACTGCTGGAAAGTACGTACAGCAAGATAAGGTGCGGACACAGTTCCAAAAGTAACACGTAGTAGTTGGTAATGGCGTAACTCACATTCTTCTTCGTGCCATACAATACGCTGAAAATCTATGTCACTTTTGAAAACCTCTATTTGTCCATACATCTTTACTATCTCAGCTATTAGGCATATGGGTTGTATGCGCCAGTACATGACTAAATGTTTTAACTCAGACTGAAGAACAAGACTGGTGCCAGGACAAGATCCGTCGAAAACAACTCTAAACTTTGTTGTAGACTTATCCTCATGAACGATAGCATGATGAAGCAAATAAACCGCACAATCACTGTCTTTTTCTTCCTCTGGCACGATTCCCACATGTTTTAGATCAATATGTTCACGGAGAACAGCAGAGTCTTTCTTTAAAAACTTTTTTCTAAAAGATGAAGTTGTCACAAAGCAATATGCCTAGAGTTGCCACAATAGTACTTCAAATTTTCATCACGAAAAGAGAGCTTTACAATATATCTACCTGATACTACATTTTTTTTTGTATTTGCCTTTACAAAATGAACAACACAAATTGTTACTAGACGTACTATCATTGGCATAACTGTTGCCTTACATTGCCTCGATTTAAGTTTAGTATCTAAAAAATCTAATGATCGAAATCTATGTTCAAAAAAATCTTTAATATCAGACAACTTAGGCAACTCAGAAGTTAATTCACTTCACTTAGCTTCCCATTGTTTTCTGGACTCATTATCAAGTTTCTGGCTCATTACGTAAATAGTAATTATATCCCAAGTGCTAATTAATACCTATACCTAATTTCTTCAAACCTAATCTAATCTAGTGTCTAATAGTTCCTCGATTGCACTTGACGATTCGATTTGAATAACTTTATGATTCAATAACTGATTTAATATGTGGTTTGAAATATATTTTTATTATCATATCTGTTTTTCAATTGAGTCTAGCAAACCGAACAATTCTTACCGGTTATAGGAATTTAGGACAATTTGTTCAGCTTCTCCCGATAAATGACTCTTAAGATAATGTAACTTCTGGACATCATCAAGAGTTTCACAGTTATCTACTAAACATACAAATAAATCTTTAAAATAAGTCCAATCTGAATAATTCCCATTAAAAATGGGTATAGTAATTTTAGGTAATTTAACACCTGAAGAACTTGAAACTTTCGATGATACTTTATCGTCGGAAGAAGTAGATTTAGGATTTTTGTCAAGACATTTAGATAATTTTTGGTAAGAAACCCGATGGTAAGTTAATGGTGTGGCACATAGACTTCTTAATATATCCTCGATTAAGAATCAAAATGCAGATGCGTTCTCACCCTTGAGGACTATGATGAAATGCCTCGCTTCTAGTAAAAAGGGTCTTCTATTTTCTATACTCACCATACAAAATCAGCAGTATAATGAACAACCTCAGAACACCGATGAATGTCGTATTATCGACGGTGGTGTGTCTTTCCTAGCGTAGTGATGTTGGGAGAAGTGGCGCTAGGATTAGTGGTGACGGGCATAGTGCACGCAGTTAAGGGAGTGCGGAAGGTGCCCTTCAAACTAGATATGACATATTATTTTATTTTATTACACGGCTTTTAGCAAATTAATCTTTGGAAACTATAATTAGTAATTATCAATGAATCCATGGCGCCCTTGGCCTATGAAGCCGGTAGAAACTTCACATCAAATGTTTGCATACATTCTATTCATTACAGCCATTATAAACCCACTACTTAACATAGGCCTCTCCAATAGATTATACCATAGCGATAATACTTGCCGTAGTTCCATATCCATAGTTATCAGAAATATGTTGCGTTTCATCTCCTGTATTATTTCTCTCTCTAGTGTAATGGCGGCGCAATACTACTGTTTAGGCCAAATCGTAACAACTTAAAACTTGCGAAAACGCTTGTCTCGGGCGAAAAACCGGTTTGACGGTTTGGGCCGGAGGTCATTCGATTGGCGGGCTGCGGCAGTGCCAATTAGTCTGGAACAATCAATTTTCCGCGACGGCCGTGTCGGTTAGATGTCGGGAAGTTACGTTAGAATCGTTAGGTCACGTTAAGACTACCTCCTTTGCGTTGTCTTATTTTGTTCGTATACGTGACAAAGAGGTTTTCCTTGAGTTTAGGTGATTAATTTAACTTCGATTCGACGAGTTGCTTGGGTGGTATTTTGATATCGTACGAAGGAATTTTACTTGTCGGATGGAACGCTAGAACTTTGTGGCCCGGAGGAGATCGCGCTACTCTTCGATTATAGTTTTGTGCTAAGTGACGTTAGACTCGAGTTCAGATAACGGTGAAAGCTCACTGGAGTGATTGCACCTTGTGGAGCAGGGCAACGTATGTGTGTCTGCTGGCCGATTACATCGGTGACGTCAGGTTACGTTACACATCTTCTAACACCACTCACACCTACCATTTACTTGCCCCTGATGGTACCTAGTGGTCGACCCTACCTCCGGAACCCGGTAAGTTTGTGTTTGCTTATACAGCCATTACATGATAATTATCCATTGGCTATTTGGTCCCGAACCCTCTGGTTGCCCGTCGGGTTGGGTTACTGATGGGCCCTAGCCCAGTCGACTTCTGTCGGGTCAACTGAGGGCCGTAACAAACACATATATATATATTTTAATTCTACAATTATTTAAGGGACATTTGCCGCTTAGAATAATATGTCAGTCCCGTAGTACCGTAACATACATCATTTACTCAAATAACGTTAATTATTATATTACGTAGTCCATAGATTCGAACAGAACTTTCGTATCATCGCCATTTGGTTAGGATAAAATATTATATGTACCTATGTCAGTTCTGTTCAAATTCAAGACCTTTATTAAATTACTTCTAAGAGACTCAAATCGAACACATTCCATCAATAAATGGTGTAGGTTTTTTATAACTCCACAGTTTCACTATTGGGCGAAGTTTTTTTTATCATCAAGACGATAAATTTCTTACATGGAAGCTCTCCAGATCTGAGTCTATGAGTAGTAATAACAAAGTTTCTACTTCAGCTGGTATTACCACATTTCTTTTTCTCGTGACCCTTTGTTAGTATATTCTTTCCACATTTCTAGTATTCCAAAATAATATTCGTTTCCTTTCTATTCTTTACCGCATATTTCGCTAAAATGTCAACGGTAGCGAATTAATAAAATAGAAAAAGAAAATATAATTCCTAAAAGTTAAGTTTTCTAAAGAATTTAAAAAATATATCAAGACGACGCTACGGAGATTATCTTTTCCGACCTGTTTTCTTCGACTTGCTACGAAGCTAGGTCACATTTAATACAAAATTTCTTCACACTAAAACTTGTTTAAACCTTTATATATTTTAGTCGGGTTGATACTTGCAAGACTATACCGCGGTGTGTATATTTTTGAATATTTTCCTTGTAATTGTCTTCACACTTTAAGAAATCTATTGTATTACTTTGTAATTATTTTATAGAATAAGAATGACAAACGAGTACACAGTCCATCTGATGGTAGGTGGATGTTGTGGCTCATAGAATGAGATGGAATGCCTTGTTTCTAGTAAAAAGGGTCACAAGGGAAACACGGCAGAATTAAGCTACTATTTTACGCTGGTATTCTGTTAGAGTGTGGTCCTACTAGCCCAATCGTGCTACAACCATAACATAGCTGCATTTATTTATTATGGTAATGTAGCATATGGTTTAAATTGATGTTGAGGTATTATCTGTTTCTTTGGCCTCGGGATGACAATATGGAGTAGTGGATATTCCTACACTGCCATTACGTGATTAACAAACGTATTATATAATACGTTTAATGGTGTACGGAATAAGCATATTATTTTTCTTTACTTATATATTTCCAAAAAGATTGTTGTTGACACGCTAATTATAGGAAGAAGATTTCTTCATCGCCTCTTTCTACTTTATCCAGCTACGCTCGTATCTGATAAACGTTCAAACATGTTCGCAAATTTTTTCTAACATGTATTTTTTTAAATAAATAAGCAAATAAATAATGCATTTATTTCGGTAACCTTGTATACAACATATTGCTTAGACTTCCCAGTGAGTAAAAAGAGGATACTCGTGTCGGGAATGACCCGCTATTTCACTTAAGGATGACAGTAAGATTTAAACACATGTTCTATATAGTAAACGTAGTACGTTGAGAGCGGCTTGAAAAACACCAGCTTTAGTTTCGACTCGGTTTTTTTAAAACGCATTGATATTGAAAAATATCAATAGAGCATTTTTGTGGTATATGAATTAAATGGAAGGTAAATAACCCCTATCACCAATAGAAATTATGTTTAACATTATTTTTTTCGTAAAACTTCAGACGTGCTTTCAACGGCAGTCTAGACAAAAAGTGCTTTAGATATAGAAACACGACAGCACACATTCAAACGTACTTAACAAACAATTATCGGCACGTAGTACGTAGTTCCTTTTTTTAAAATTATTTGATAAACACGAAAGAATTGTCAAATTATTTGAACGTTAACCAATCAATTAACTATGGCATTTCGCTAAATATTTATGTTTATCATTATATTCATATTTTTAACAAGAGCTAGAGTAATTCATGAGAGAGCTATTTCTATCAATAGCTCTCATTGTATTTACGTAGTGTGTGTTTTGAAATGAAGTGCCAGCCTTGCTTATTTGCTATATTACGCATTTAACCACATAAGTGCTGAAAACTTACAGTTCTTTACGTCTTTTCGACAGTCCAATAAATACTTGTTTACGAAATAAAAACGTTTTTATTCACACATATAAATCAACAATGTAAAGATAAGAGTAGATTTTTATAACAGTACTAGCGATCCGATCCGGCTTCGCACTGGTGATTTCTGAATCTCAGCAACAGCGCCTCTTACCAGAACCAATTATTATACATATTTACAATATGTATAATAATCCAAGTACCCATTCAAACGTACACCAAGAATTTTACCTAAATCAGTGCAGCCGTTTTCAAGTTTTAGCAAGACTAACGGACAGTAATTGATTTTTACGCAACGTGTCCCGAAACTCAACTTCAATTGGGCACGATGCGAGAGGGTTTAATACCAGCCCCGGGAAAAATAAATCAAAAATTCATATCAGTTAGTTTAGTTAATACTGACAAATTTATGAAAATGAGGAAAATCGATACCGTAAACCATATCATTAGGTATTGTTACCACAAATTTTTCAATCTTACAGTGATTTTTTCACTAACGTGGTCTTAAATAAACGGTCTCAAACAAAGCAAGAAAAGGTTGCTGGGTTAGTTAAAATTAACGTAGTTTCTTTTAGTCTTGTTGTAACGTAGTTTCTTTTACTCTTCTTTACTTGAAAAAATAAATATACCTAAACTCTGGTCATTCATTAAAAAAATAAGTTACTTTAAAAGATGGCCCATTTATTATTAAATTCAAAACAGTTCCACACCTACATACAAATTTTAGCACAGGTTATATTTCCATATCATGACATGTGCGTATTGACTGTGTTTTACTGCGACTGCAAAAGGGCTAAGGGATGAAGAGTACAGAATAAGAAATATCAGATTCAATTTTTTACATTAATTATACTACGGTTTTCTTTAAAACTGGAAAAACTTTCTTTGACGCAAGGGTGGGGGGGGGGTGACGCTAACCCGGATGGGGAAGGAAGAGTGGATATTAAATTCAATTTATAACGTACATATTCCGACAGATAAAATTACTCTCTTAATTTTGCCGATTTTTCCATACATTGCTCTCCAATATGCTTTAACTAAGTGTTATGTCGTGTAGCGCAGCATACGTGAATGAAACCGCGGCGCATAGCTTGTTAAATTGAGAAAACCGAACGTAGGCGATATTTTCAATTATTACAATTATTAATCAAGTCAGTTCAGGGGGTAAGAGTGGAGATTAACACCGGCTTGCTTGCGCAAGCCAGCGATAATCTCCGCCGGCACTAATGAAACCTTTAATGCCAATATAAGTGCAGATTTATGTGACGAAGCCACGCTGCAACTACATTATTCGGCTCGACCGGGGTAGGACGATGATTTCATATAATACTAGCTCAAAATGGCAGCTCAATGATGCTGTGTTTCTTATGGTGAGTATAGTAAACGGGAGACCCTGTTTAACGGAAAGAAGCAATTCATCTTAGTCCTCAAAGGTAACAACGCATCTGCATTTTGATTCTTGATGGAGATCGATCGATCTATGGGCCGCGGGTCCATTTACCATCAGATGGACTGTGTGCTGGTTTGTCACCCTATTCTACAAAAAAAAAACACCTGCTTGGCGGTGAAGAAAAACATCGTTAGAAAATCTGCATGTCTGAGAAATTTAAAAAAATATTTGGAAGACATGAGAAGTCCGCCAACACGCATTAGTGCAGCGTGGCAGACACTTCCTTGCCTTATTATTATGAATTTGATTTCACCGCTTAATTTGTTTATGGTGTAACTATTCTCACACAATATCAACGGAGCGCTGCGTGCATTTCAAGTGATTTTGAAACCATGCTCAATTTCTTGTTACGCTCTGACACAGCTTTTTGTCTCTATCAGCCCGAATAAATTCTCTGCTGGTCGCATGACACTAGCCTACTATTCCCGCCGCGCACTTGGTGTAATAGCCTACGACGAACTGAAGTTTTAATCACACTATCGAAATTTCCGAATAACTCTGCTGTATGTTCAAAGTCCTATAATATCACACGAGCATTGACTGGCCTGGAGGTCTCACCCCGGTCTGACCAACTACCCGGTGAGAAATTTCCTTATTTCGTTCCAAGGCATAAATTACAATTACTAGAGCATGATCGACCACAACTTTTACTACTTGTGGTAATTAATATTTAAATAAAATTAAAATTTATTACTCTATTATATAGTTTTTATAAACAGGGAAGTAAATTTCTGGAGAGACAGTTTCGTTTCGGTAAGTGGTACATATATTGGGCATGAGATGGAGTAACGACTCGGTAAGACACGAAAGAAGTTGAAAGATGCAGGCGGCGAAGGAGCGGGACGCCAGTGTTCAGCTGTGGACTTCTGATAGGTGTTAATGACGATGAGTTCAATGAAGTTAAAGCTCGTAGCAAGCAGGAGCAGAGCAAACTCAACAGCAGCACCTGTTCGCAAGTATGACGCGTGTGGAAGCCGTTCTTTCTCATTTTGTGGCAATTTTACTCCTATTTTTTTTCTTTTTTAAGAATGTTACCTCCACACTAAAATTTTCTTCTGTATCGTGGAGACGGCTTACATACGTAAATTTCACAAGGGCAAACTTCCAGACATGGAACAATTGTTTGTGGGCCATACAAATACTTGCTCTGTGCGGTAGTCGAACGCGCCGCTCTTGGCGCTGTAATTCATTGCTAATCCACTGCGCCACTGAGCCGTCTAACGTTGTTAGACCGTTACTGTTATATAGGATTTGTCTTCATATCCTGGTCAAAGTCGACTAGTAAAATCGTTATCGCCATTATCATTATAACACTAAAAGACTTTCACATTGTGTATTGGACCACAATATTGTTATCCATTTAATTATTTAGTTATCAAAGTAAGGGTCACTAACGAGCACTCAATCCATTTGGACCAAGTGGACAGAATGGCCCATAGACATTTAAATCTATCCTCGACTAAGAATCAAAATTCACATACGCTGTCACATCTGAAAAATAAAATGAAGTGCCTTTTTAACAATAAAAGGGGTATCAAAGTGTAGAGATACTACTACAATATTAGGTGGTGTAATTACCTCCCGGCCGAGCCGAACCTTTAGTGCCCTAATACAGCTTCTGAGTATCACACCGACGCTAAATTTTTTTTTTCAAACGTAAAGGTTTAGGAATACTTTAAAAGCTGACGTTATACCAACGTCAACTCGCAAAAACGATCCAGATGCGAGCTTCGAGTACATCGATCTCAACATCTCTTTTAATTAATACGAGTACTTGGTAATGTTTTTTTAATGTCTGCGTGTCCGTTACGGAGTAAACACTCCATTTTTCCTGTGGCTATCGTAATAGGTGACGTTGGTAAATATTGGAAAAAAAAATTATGTATATTATGTTACGTACTTCACTCACCAACTATCAGACAGCATGGCGTTTAAGGTAAATCCTCCCTAATAGAAGAGGTCCATATCCAGTGGACTGAAACGAGCTGAAGAAAAAGATACAATATAAAAAAATACGGCGTATGAAAATTTCACATACAATCAAATAACCCAAAAATGTTGTAATATTAATCATCTTTCTGTAACTAGATAAAAGAATAAAGCAAATAGTAAATAAATAAATTGTATAATACTTTTTCATTTGCAGCTTGCAGAACATTTCATAAATTAAAATGAACTCTAGTTTAAAGTACTCTCAAGATATTTTCGCTTTCAGTTTCTACGACGATATTAAAATACTTACTAGTGTTTACTACTGCGCAAACTATATTAAACAGTTTATTCTTAGCTGTAAAGTACAATTATGCGAATGTTGTTCATTTTATAATGCCGTGTATTTACGGCGATTATCAGCCCTGGAGAGAGAGAGAGAGAGAGAGAGAGAGAGATCAGCAGTGCCCCAATGTTCAGTAGTGGACTTTCGTCATGAGTGAAGACGAGGTGTTAATATTTTTGGTAGCTTACAAAACCAATTTTCGGACTTTATTGAATTTCATTTGGAAAAATATGCATGTTAGCTCAGACCCGTGACTGCAGTTTACCCCTAAAAACGATTGTTTTAAAATATATAAATCAGGCAAAGGAAAAAAATAAACCAATATATTCTAAAATCCAATATACTACTTTTTTATATTGTTTTGATTGAATACTGATTTAGATTCATAATTGGACCCGCTCGAAGGCGCTGTTGTCATCCAAATCACCCAATCATAAGAGCAGCGGTGACGAGCAATTGACCAAAGGTGGTTGGAGACTTGCAAGCTTCTCCATAATTGTGTTCAGTTACTCACAGTTCACATCTGTTGTATTGCTCATATCGGCTCATAAGAAGCTGTGATGAATCATGCCGGTACGAGACCACCGAAAGTAACCATCACATTTCTAGGGGTAAAACTTACCGTTAGCTATAACAATACGTTTAGCGCATTGTTTAGATGCTGAACCAGGATCCAACCAACTTGCTGATCATTTGCGAGTGTCAAACAGAATCCATTTGTAACGGGTAACAATGCATTTCAAAGTCCCTTCGTTTGTGTACCTGTTGCAGTGTAAGGCATGTCTCGACGCGTAATTTGTACTTGCGATCATTGAGTTCATGGGGCACTCATTTTTCAAGCATTTTTACGTTGCCAATTCGATGCAAATGGACTAATATAGTTTTTATGCTAACGTAGAAAGCTGCTGCCAATCAGCCGTAGATTTAGTATTATCAGCTTCCACAACCGCCTTTAATTCCTCATTATTGACCAAATTTTTTGGATAACCACGGGGCCCATTTTGCAGGTCAAAATTTCCAGTACGAAAGCCGGCAAACCATAAGAGGTGCTATGTTTGTTCGCAATATTCGCCCTGTAAACATCGTAGATATTGCATGCCACTAGTACCGCGTTGATGCTACGACAGTACTCATATTATATAATTACTAGAATTTTTAACGTATCCATGATGAAGAAAAATATTCAAATGCAAAGAAAACATAACACAAATCAATAAACGAACGATTAATTTTGAAAAAAGAATTACGAGTGACAAATAACAACATCAAGTTTATGCATTTATTTTTGTCTTAAAATTTTGTTATAAGTGTTGCAAGAGCCACCAAAAAGAAAATGAAACGGCAGGTGGGAAGCGACATCTTCCTGTTACTCAAAATGGTAACAAAATGTGGTTCTTCCGAAAAAAATCCACTCTTTGAGACAATCTATGGGAGATGCCTATGTTCAGCAATGAACTTAGCATAAACTGTAATGTAAATATAATATTAATAATGTAAGTAAATATAATAAAAAATAATACTTAAATGTTTTTTGTTTTGTTTGATAGAAAGACAGTAATAAACATTTTCTACTGCATTATTATATATTTTTAAATCTAATTAATTTAGAAAATTTAAATTTTTCTTCATAATTTCTTATAAATATTTACGCGAATACTACAGGTTTTTATTTCTCAGACAATCAGGTTTCCTCACGATGTTTTCCTTCACCACCGAGTACGTGATAAATCAGCACTTAAAATTGCAATTAACAATTTCGGTGGTTGTGTTTGCTCACGTACACTGAAATTTTCAATGAGCGCTAACCATCTGAGCT
>DWHP01003706.1:0-13157 GCA_018247895.1 Parnassius honrathi
TCAAGCTGGGAACGAACAAGAGTTTTATAGAGGTATAAGTATGTGGTTGTTCGTTTGAAGTCAGTAGAAGATCTCATAACAAATCCGTACATTTTAAAAGCTCGTTTGACTATTTTATCAATATGGATGCTTAGCTTGTAGCTTAGAGTCCAACTGAATCCCCAAATCCCTTAAGTCTGTCACTCTGGCAAAGAACTTTTTACAGAGGATGTAATTAAAATGGACAATATTTTTCTTTTTTGTAAAGTTTATATATTGACATTTCGGAATGCCCAATTGTAATTTATTTGTGTTGCAATATGTTGTCAATCTGTCAAGGTCGCTTTGGAAAGCTATACAGTCTTCTATATTTTTAATAGTTTTGTGGGCTTTCAGGTCGTCGGCGAGTTAAGAGAACATTTATCTATTTCATTAATAAAAATAATAAATAACTATCGTCCAAGAACGGATCTTTGAGGAACGCCCGATGTAACCAAAACGTCCCTTGACTGATATCCATTTACTACAACTTTTTGGGTGCGGCTTTGAATATAGGATGCAAACCAGCGTAGCAAATAACCACGAATACCGTTGAATGCAATCTTGTTAAGAAGAATCTCATGATCCACCTTGTCGAAAGCTTTATTTAAATTTGTGTATACAGCATCTACTTGAAAACCGTCAACAACTCTTGCATATAAATTATTCGTAAAGGTAATTAGATTACTGGTAGTAGATCCGTGTTTAACGAAACCATGTTGTTATTCAATGATAGCCTTGTGTAGAATCAGGTAAATTTGGTTGTGGACTAATTTTTCGAAGACCTTCCAAAACACGGAGAGAATAGAGATAGAGCGATACAGTTCACCATCATGTTTTGACCCACTTTTATGAACTGAAGTTGTGTTTGCATGTTTCCACCTCCTAGGAAAAACACCCTCTGACAAACACTTATTATAGATAATGTGCAAAGGCTTATACATATTTTCAGCAGTTAGTTTGAAAAAGAGTGGAGGTAAGCCATCTGGACCAGGACCCTTGGAAGTGTCTAAACTTTTGAGTTGCTTTAGAATTTCAGTTTTAGCTTGCTTTGCTTTAGGTTTCAGCTTCCGACTGGCGGTTGTCATGTTGAGCAACCCTATCCTTCACCTCCCTTATCTCATTCCCGAACCTAGCGTGAAGGTCCTTCATAAGGAGCATCTGCTCTTCAAACTGACGCTGCCTGTTCCTCTTATCTGTCCCGCAGCTTCTTTTATAATCGGCGTGCCTGTTGCGCCTGCTGGCGAGCCTGTTTCTCCTGCTGCTCTTTCAACCAACGGGCCTGTTCCTCCATTCGGCGAGCCTGCTCCAGCAGCATCATCATGAGAGCACCTAAGTCAGGTGCTGCAGGTGTAGGAGCTGCTGACGGGCCGGCCTCCGTGACTGGCAGTAGGCCCTCCGACGTCTGCGGCGTTGCACCACCAAATCTTCTCTGGTCCATCTCCTGCAGGCGATGACTCCCTCCGTGTTGTCCTTCGGTAAAATCGGCGTGGTATTATTTCACTTCTAACACCAATTGTTACGAGCTCAGGGTTCGTGACAATAAAAACTGCCGATTGAATTACCAAAATTGACACTTTGACTACCGAACACCAACTAAAACTTAAATCACACTGATAATTAATCACACTTAACACTTTAGTTCACTTTATTTCGCTCCAAAAGCTTCGCTCATATCGCCAATTTAACACTGCCCCGGTTTCGGCCCGGAACGGCTTTATATTGGCCTTTTCCAACGAAACGTCTAGAATGTTCCAGCAAATACCGGTCCCGATCGACTAAATGTAGAAAATTCGAGTGTGGAGTTTTCTAGAAAGCTTATTTCTTCTATTTGATGCTAGATGGTGCTAGTGGGAGAGTTCTAGAAAGATGTTGACGCTCCTATTTCTGCTACTTGATACCAGATGGCGCTAATAATCACACGCCATATACCGGTCGCTAATCATAGCGCGCAACAGTATTTTATCTCAATGACAAAATGGTATGAATCCTAAGTGTGTGCTCTTGTGTGTCTTCTGAGTGGTGATAATATTTGGCTAAGTGCTAAGTTTGGAGGCTGGGTACTACTACCACCTGCTTGGGACCGTATAATTAAAAAGCTGAAGCTAAACCCAAGCATGGTGGTATGCTAGACTTCAAAACATAGTAAGTTCATTCTGCATAGATCGGACCAAAAACAATAATAAAAAGCTGAAGGTACTCCGGGTTAACACTGACATCGGGACGTCATTCACCACAGTTCCCCATGACCATGGGTGCTGGAAAGTACCCGAAACGTCGGGTATTAAAAACCAAATATATTAAACGCGATAAAATCCGTAAAAGTAGTTTTAATCAGTGTTACATTTATTTTATTTAACCAATAGTACTATTACTCAGAGTTTTTTAAATTTTAGCTGTGAAAAAGTTAAGTTGGTATACCAACTTTCTATTTAAAATTGCGCCTGCCCTTGCCACAGCGTAACTGAATCACCTTAGCCTAGACCATTAAGCTAATGCTAACTTGACCAGAATTAGCTAAAGACGTGTAATTAGAGTTAAAAATTCGAGTATTCTGCAAGACGTGTAAATAGTAGTAACAGAAAAAATGCCAGATTTCCTGATAATACGAGTACGTTTGGGGCACAAATTGTCACTTACAGATCGTAGTTAACCGTTCTATGATCCTCGAAGTTAGGATATTATTAGTATTTCAATTTCAGTTTTCATTTTCTGCGACATTGGCCACTTAAAACTTATTTTGATTTCTTTGAATTTCTGTGTACATTTTTAACCCTTCGACCCCCGTAAATATCCGATATAGTCTCTAAATATAAGTTTTTATGGTTTTAAGTGTCACGGGTGGGTGCGGTCGCGTGCGACCGGACCGCTTAGGGGCTGAGGAGTTAAGAGCTAATTTGAAATATAATTGAAAATGGAACATCTGAAACATTTTCGTGCTACGATTGTTAACGATTTCAAGCGAACGACTTTAACTATGAGATACAATGCCTAGTTGCACCAACGCATACCCTTACATTTCGTATTTGTAACCACATTAAACCCCTCTTTTCCGTTTATTCTCCGCACGGGCCTACTTAGTATGGGTGAGAAAGATACTGGTGGAGGTAGAAAGGCGAGGTGGCGGAAGCTATAAAAAACGCGCGCCGCTATCTTCGCAGCAATTTCATGATGCCAGCATGGCCGTCAAGAGAGAGGCAGCTCATCACTTTCCCAAGTTAAGTGCCTATCCTTATTATAAGCTATTTTATATGCTGTTCCTTTATCCGCAGCAACTAATCTCGTGTCGTGTCAGCTAACGCCTCAAATTGGTTTCAAAGTAAGCATACTGTCCAAAGTCTGCCAGGTGTTACGTCCGCCATAAGTTTTGATTCCTTTTGAACCACGTTTATACAGTCCACTCGATCATTCGCCCCGCCATACTTTTGGTCCTTCAAGCCAGATTTGAGCAATCAACCTATGGCCCAATCAAGTTGAATTGCTGAACTGAAATATGGATAATATACTTTGGTTTAGTCGCGCCTAAGTTTCTAAGTAGATTTTAGTTTCGCTTCGCACCACTGGGGGTACTGTGCGCCATGTTGTTTGATTCTATCGCCAAAAGGCAATGGTTTTCTTTCTACATATTTATTAGCCACAATCACATTATAATAGGTACATAGGCGCCTATTTTATTTAGTTCGTATCCGCATTAGATATCTATTTACTTATATCGCACCGCAAATCATAATATTTTATTTGAATTTTATATACTAGTGTATTCCCGCATAAATACTTGATTTGATTTGATTAGCGCACGCTACAAATAGCCGCCTTCTGCATTCACCCGCAGTCGTATTATATCGCTCACAATTACATTTGACTTGTTTACACAAAAATCGTTTCTCTCGTTTAGATATATATCATTGTATCTGTAACGTGCGATTAACCGCACTTCTTATTAGAATTGTTTGTACATCGTTGTGTACATACCGCATAAGAAGTTTACTTGTATTAAAGTTCTATGGTGCTAAAGCCTTTTCGGAAATCGGCTTGTTCCGAAGGCTGGAAGTCGTCGAATCTGCATGCGAGACGATTCGTAATGACTCTCGAAAACGGCACGTAGACGCGGCTCAGAAGGGGTATCGGTCTGTAGTTATTCAAGAGAGCGTTTTCAGCTTTCTTGAAGAACTGGACCATCGCACTTCCGCTCCACTTCTCAGGAGTAGTGCCACCATTAAGGACGGAATTAAAGAGCCTCTGAAGGAGTTCAAGTACCGGTTTTCCACCCGCTTCCAGAAGCTCCGCTGTAATTTCATCCTCGCCTGGAGACTTGCTGTTTTTAAGGTGCTGGAGAGCCATTCTAATCTCGCTCAGATTGACGTCCAGGATATCGTCGGAATAGTGTCCGATAAGACTTGCTCTTGGATCGTTGCTCACACTTGCTTGTGGCTCAAACAATGATGTCTACAGCTGCCTATAGAACCTCTCAATTTCACTCAAACCCTCAGGTGTCCCAGAAACAATGCCGCCACACTCAGTCTTCAGCTTTAACAGTTGGGTCTTTCTGGCAGACAGATCTCTGCCGAAGACTTTGGAGCCCTGGTTCCGCTCAATCGCTTCTTCAATACGAGCTGTATTAAAGTTGCGTAAGTCCTGCCGCAAGCATTTGGATTTTTTTGATTGATCTGTCTGTTCAGTTGCCTGTATGCTGTCAAATCAGCTGACGACTGCAGCTTCATCTCCCGTCTAACGCCCATAAGATTGAAGAGTGTGATAAAGAAGTCCGAAAAGTACAATCTGCCAATTTACCTGGCATATGTGGACTATGAAAAAGCCTTTGATTCTGTCGAAATTTGAGCGGTGCTATAGTCCTTTCAGCGGTGCCTAGTAGATTATCGGTATATCGAAGTGCTGAAGTGTTTGTACAGTAGGGCTACGATGGCCCGGTTCTGTACTCGGATAGTACAGAACCGGAGTACGAAACCTATTCAACTGCAGAGAGGTGTAAGACAGGGTGACGTTATATCCCTGAAACTCTTCACCGCTGCATTGGAAGGCGTTTTCAAGCTACTGGACTGGAAAGGATACGGTATTAACACCAATGGTGGGTACATCACTCACCTTCGATTTGCCGACGATATAGTCCTTGTGGCAGAATCGCTGGAGGACCTAACAACTATGCTCAATGACCCCAACGGATAGATCTTAAGATGAACATGGACAGAAACGAAGGTCGTGTTTAATATCCACGCGACACCTATACCAGTAGTTGTTGGGAGCACTATGCTCGAAGTTGTTGACGAGTACGTTTACCTGGGAAAAATAGTCAGACTAGGTAAGTCCAACTTCGACCGAGAGGTCAATCGACGGATTCAACTCGGCTGGACAGCGTTCCAGAAATAACGACGCATCTTCTCGTCGGGTATATCTCAAAATTTGAAAACTAGATTGTACAACCAGTGGGTGTTGCCAGTGATGACCTACGGTATCGAGACGTGGTCCTTCACTGATGGCCATACTATGACGCACAAAGTCGCTCAGCAAGCTATGGAAAGGGCTATGCTTGGGATTTCTCTGCGTGGTAAACTTAGAAATGAGGATATCCTCAGTAGAACCAGAGTGATCGACACAGCCCAACGGATTAGTAAGCTGAAGCGGCAATAGGCCGGCCATATAGCTCGAAGAACCGACAACCGTTGGAAAAAAAAGGTTCTCGAGTGGCAGTCTCGTACCAGTAGGCGAAGTGCAGGGCAACTTGTGAAGGTTTGTAATGATGATGACTATAGTAAACATTTTAGTCGATTTTAGTACGGCGTAATGTAGTTAGTTCTTATTAAAATGATTTTTCGAAGTGTTGCTAAGTATTGCCAAAGCTTGTTTGCTATTTCTTATTGATATACTAGTCATAGTATAAGACTACGTCTTTTTGTATCTAGGATGGCAAAGCTTAATCTGGCCATATTACCCTCATGTACCTTAGTAGTTATAACAATCTAAACCAGTGGTCGATATCGACCCCTTTGGGATTAAAATCGGTTTCCCAGGGGTCGACATAAACGAAAAGTGATTTTAGGGATCAACCAGGTCTTACTAGATACTATATAAATTGTGTTACGTGAACCAACTTGTTATAAGAATGGCCAATATTTTAGTGGGAAGTATCATTCTTGTACAAACTCAATAAGTCAATAAGCGTGCACATGTTCGTACAAGATGAAAAACTGGGCAAATCAATAGGCGTTTATCAATCACGCAGATTTTTAATTTTTTTTATGTTTACTTTGCGATTTTAATGTTTTTTTTTCAAAAAATAATTACCTACTTAAGTATTTTTACGTCATTTGTACTAATAATTATTAATTACACCTGATATTTACTGAATTTTATGTTAAATTTTGATGAGAAAATGATGTCAGGTGTACTCACTTAACCAACCGCAGTTTTTTTTTAAATTGGTAAGTACTATGTACCAATAGGAAAAAAATTAGGAATAGGATTTTTAAAGTGATTTGGTTATAGGGGTCTGAGGTATCAGTTCATTTTGGAAAAGGAGTCTCTTACCCAAAATAGTAAATATAAAATTAATAATTTCATACATCCGACTTCAACATAAATAAAATGAGAACATCATCAATGTATTCGAAGTCAATCAAAGACGCATTATTTAAGGATAACTCAAAAACTACTTGTCATATCTTTATCAAATTTGTATGAGACCACATGAAAAGAAACAGCTTCCAGATAAAAACTAAATCATTAAAATCGGTTTATCCAGAAAAAAGTTCTGATATAACACGCATAAAAAAACATACAGTCGATTGAATATCACCTTCTTTTTGAAGTCGGTGGATAATAGATTTTTAATAAATGCATACGAAAATAGGTATATACGGTATTTATAACAAAAAAACCGTTTTTGTGATTTTTACCAAAGATTTCAATAGTTAGATGCGCCTTCAACTTGAAAACTGTGGCATTATTTTTGGATGTTTCGTTTGCAGGACGCTGACGCGCGCACACTAATACAATAGCGTCATCTCTTATTATCTTACAGAAATTGTGTATACTACTTTCTCTGCCGCACAAATGAGCACTGATTACGAATGAGTGACCTCACTCATTTGAGAACGAACACATTTCGGAGTGATCATACTATGGTAAGGGCGCATCTAACTATTTAAATCTTTGATTTTACCGTTTGTTCCGGCTAATCTCCGAATCGGTGAAGCGATTTTGAAAGGATTTTCACTGGCAGATAACTTATGTTATAATTTTTTTGATAGGATAAGTGTGACAAACGAGCACATAGTTTAACTTAGGCTATATTAATAATAGAAAAAGAAATATTAGGGTTTCGTGCAACCCATGAAATCCAATCGTAATAAATTCCACTCGGACGAAGTCGCAGGGCACAGCCAGTTGTATGTAAACTTTTACTACTACCTGATTATAACCATCAACTTTTAGTATGTAATAAGACTGTTATTTATTATAATATTATTTTAAGACTTTTGCTTACATATTAACTTAATATTTTAGCGTTCATTTGCAACAATTTAAGAAAACTGGCCGATATTCTTCCGCCTGCCAGAACACCTAGAGGCAGAAGGGAGAGAAATTTGCAATCGTTCGCCGATTTCATGGCAATGTGGATGTGTTTTCTGTCGCACCTGGTTGCTGTAGCCATTTGTGCTAGGATTCTAAGTGCCACGGCAGATCATGTTACCGGCGGCCGGACGAGAAGATGGTTATTTGGCTATGAGACTCGATCCCTTGGCGAGCCATGGCCAGATGTAATAGGAGTGACTGTGGTGATGGTGGTCTGTGCTATGTTTATGTGTGGCCTTGAGGTACGTGGCACGAGATACTTGAATTAAGAATTATTTATAATGATTTTCAAGTTTTATTTTATTTTCTTCCTCTTCTTCACAAGCCCCAAATGTCCGCCGCTAGACATTTGCCGTTCCCGTTGTTGGTAGGATTTGGTTTATTCGTCGCGCTTGGCAAATTAATTGACAATCGCTCGCAGCACCAGACATCTCGCACTTTCGACCATGTTCCCCGTCACCGGTCAAGGTATTTTATACCTAGCGTAAAGAGATGGCTATGTCGATTACTCTGCTTAAAATTAAATAACTTATCATTTATAAAAAAAAACAATAATAGGACGATATAGGACACTCGTGTATCAGAATTCTTTAACCACTTCAGTTTCTAAAAATTGCAAGGCTTAGATCAACACGAGTCGTCTGTGGATCGGAGGGGAGAGCAATACGCTGTCAAAGTATAAGTCCACGCGGTCCTATGCGTACAATAGAACTAGTTGAGGCCGCACTGCTCACTACACTAAATCTAGTTGCCGTTGTAAATCGTAAATCGGCTGAAGCTCTTTTCTGAAATGCAAGTGTTGTTAGCCTATGCGGCGATTACAGCTTTATTTAACTTAGGGCTTTTTTAATCTGCTGATTAAAAAGGGAAACGCAATGAAGATGAGGATGATGATAATGACGGTTTATGATTTGGTATTGTTACCAGTCATCATGCCGCCTCTTTGCTCATTTTTAAGCTATTTAACCACGGTCCGAGTGGTGTAGTGAGGGCGTCTGGCTGCTCAGCTCGTGTCGGTCGATGTTCTGGGCGGTGAGAACGCCACCATCCACCACGCCCCATCCGTTATCCTATTGATGCTTGTCCCATTTGATATGAGTGTAGTCTCATTATGTGAAATCGACGTCCCACAAAAATTCCGAATTGTTCAGTATTTAGCTGCAAAAAGAGATCTATCATGTAAAATTTACAAAAAAATGGCGTTACCTTTCATATAATAGTAATTTTTAATCATTAGTATACACTTCTTTTTATTCTTAAAATTTACAATAACCTTTCTGTTGTTTCTGATTTGCTTACCAACACTGGCCACTCGCCCTCATACAACATGCAGATAGGTCGGGCGACTGATCCGAGTCGTCGCTGTCACCAAGTGATTGTGTAACCCCAGTTTTGAAAATTTAGAATGCATAGAGTAATTCACACATACGTAGACACATTATAACACTGTAGTGTTTTAATGTGTCCTACGCGTACATAACATTTTACTTTTATACATAAATCAAGTTGCAAACTATATTGCAAAATGTCTTAACCGCCTTGTGTTGTTTCAGGAAAGTATGATGTTTACATTTATACTGTTGCTTTTGCTGTACCTTTTTAGTCAATGTTTCGCTATATTTGGTTTAATCAATTTGGATATAGCAAGTATAAATCTGCCTATACCGATTACCATGTATGAGGTAAGATGTATTTTTATTTTATAAGCGATGTATTTTTATTCCTATACTTGAAGTATACCTAGTGATATTCAAACATTGTCCATATGATACGTTAAGTCTGCAGGTGAATAGTAATTGCGGGTGATTAGTGCATATGTGTAGTGTAAGTAGTGTCCAATTCCGTTTAGTGGCTGTGTTTAGTAAATTTAGTTGTGAG
Organism: Parnassius honrathi; assembly: GCA_018247895.1. Taxonomy (NCBI): domain Eukaryota; kingdom Metazoa; phylum Arthropoda; class Insecta; order Lepidoptera; family Papilionidae; genus Parnassius; species Parnassius honrathi. The sequence continues at coordinate 9,487 of DWHP01003706.1, forward strand.
CCGATGACCAGCAAGTACTCTATTTAACTTTTTTAATCCCTTGCGAATATGTAGATCTCAAGTTTCTTATTTTTTTATAAACTTTACTTCCGAACCCCGGTATGTTCATAGCTTTACCTATACGTAGAAATGCCACATCTTGAGCTCCTTTAAGGCAATTCGGGTATTTTAAAGACATTCGTTTTTTAGATACTCCTGCACAAATTTATAGGTTATGTCTTTGGTCGACTTTGCCATTTTTGCAACACAAGCGAGCGTCAGACGCTTAACGCTAAACACTAACCACTGTTGTCTTCGTCCAGACGTGTTTAGTGAAGGACATGCTGCGAGTGAAGGGGAAGGGAAGACGAACGGGACGTGGATACTCGCAGTTCACTCGCAAAAAGATAGAACACGATTCTAATCACTTTACTACGCACATTACTAATCACTTGCACTAATCAACCGCGGTCCACACGTGTTTACTCCTAATCACTAAGCACCTACACTAATCACTTGCACTAATCACTAATCAAAGTGAATACAGGATTATGTTCAATGGACAATAAGTACAAAAACTTCATATTACCTACTCCTTACCAAAACGTATAAAAAACACTTTATTTTATAGTACTCGCATTATATAGCCTAGTGCACCATTTAGGTGATAGTATAATGGTACGTTACAATGACTGATAAACCAAACTACTACTTATACTGAAAGCATCCAGTTGAATACTAATCGTCTATACCGTTAGAAGCTACCAAAAGTCCACTGCTGAACATAAGCATCCCTATAGATTGCCTCATATATGGGATTTTGCCGTAGTTGCCACGCTTGGCAAGCGCAAACAACCGCAATTTATTATTTTTAGTTGTTATTATAAAGACGTTACTGCGCATTTCCTGGTTCGTTTCCCTCTGTCGCGTCTTTCGACGCCCACGGGACGATATGTGGTAGTGAATATTCTTACACAGCTATTACACTGTTAATTCATCTACCCAATTGCTACTAAGTTATTGAGAAAGCCTACTAATACCTATATACATTGTTTTGAGCAAACACTTGTACACTTCTCAATTCCATTTTTAATAGATCATGTTTCTACGTTTCAGCTTTTCGCAACGGGCTCGCCTATTGCATATGCATTTAGCGTCGGCTTGCCGCCACAGCAAAATGGTAATACGAAGAAAAATTTGTTCCTCATGATTGGATTGCCGACCATTATTCTTTGTGGCCTTTGCTTTCTATACACCAACATGTTAAAAGGGTAAGTCAAAATAAGTATTGACATTGGTGACAAATTGATGCAATATATTTCTAAGTCTACGACGCAATATTAATCTAATATCAAACAATTTATTATGTTTATAAAGAGAACAATGTCGGGAAGGATCTTTTAAAAAGAAAATGATATTTTATCTAAAAACTTGAAAATATTTTTTTATAAACGATAAATCGATAAAATATTTAGTCTTTGATTATCTTAAATATGAATAGTCACATTATTAGATCGCGAGGTTCCCTAGTTATTTTATAATATTTTATTGCATTTGATGAACATGCCGCAGTAACACAGTAACTAAGGCTAAGTGCTGACTGGACAGAACCATCAATAAAATTCATCGATAAAATTTTCATCAATAAAATTCTTATTGCAACTTCAAATCAGCACTTGATGTGACAGTTGCTAATTACGTGGTAATTAAGGCTCGGAGGAACCAACCTCGGGCCCCCCACAAGGAATGCCACAAAGCACGGTCCTGAGCCACTTGTATCCACCGACTTCCTGCATGTCCTACTAGGTCGTCACTTCATCTAATCGTAGGCCGCCCTACATTTCACCTACCGATATGAGGCTGCCATTCGAGAATCTTTCTTCCCCATCGGTGGCCGGTTCTTCGAGCTATATGGCCGGCTCATTGCCACTTCAGCTTATTTATCTGTTACGCTAATTCGGTTTATCGCATAGTATTGTACTCAGTGAAACTTCGAATATAGCCCTCTCCATAGCTTGCTGAGCGACCTTGAGCTTCCTCATACGACCAGCAGTGAAAGATCACTTCTTAGATTCATAAGTCATCACTGGCAACACGCACTGGTTGTAGAATCTTGTTTTCAAGTTTTGAGGTATACCTGTCTAGAAGATATGCCGTATTCTCCTGAACGCTGCCAAGTCGAATTGACCTTTCGGTCGAAGTTGGACTTACCTAGTTGGACTATTTTTCCCAGGTAAACATATTCGTCAACTTCGAGCCTAGTGCTCCCAACAACTACCGGCATTTTTGCCAATGCGCACCGATAATCACTATTTTAAGTTTAAACTTTAATATTCCATCCCAGCTTGTCCTTTGTTGCACACGGGCTCGTAAAATACAATGAATATAATAAGTAAGTAACATTCTAAAAAGCAAGAGTGGTAAATAAGTATTAATTTGCGTTTATTAGAAGTATAATTAATAAAATTGTTTAATCTCATACTTTTACAAAATTAATACTAACGTATACCACAAAGAGAATTATTCAAAATGATTAAAAACTTTATTTTACCAATGTTTTGCTTTCTTCAAAAGGAGACTTAATTTGACTGTTTGTGTATTCGTAAATTACCTCTGAATATAAGACATGAAAACAAATTAGTTCAATGTTAAGAAAATGTAAGTGTTAATTTTTCATGCTGGAAGAATTATTATATTTTTTATTAATTAGATTAGAAATGGATAGGTATGAACGGATATTCCGAAAAGTTGAAAAATAAAAAAGAGTTAAAACATGTGCAAACAATTAAAGAGCACACTACTTAAGCATTGTTTTGTTTTGTGTATTTGCGTACTCTCTAAACCGATAAACTTTCATTTCTCAAACGAATACACAACTCCTCAATTATAATGACATTGTATAACAAACAATGTAGCAAATAAAACAATAATGTAGTGTAGAGCGACCTCCCCCCCCCCTCCACTAGATGGAGTGACGATCTGGAAAGACATGCAGGAAGTCGATGGATGCAGGTGGCTCAGGACCGTGCTTTGTGGCATTCCTTGGGAGATACCTATATTCAGCAGTGGACTAGTGAAGGGCTGTAACGATGATAATGATGATGATGATATGTAACAAATAACTTCACCTCCGTCCAAACTAGCGTGGGCGGAAGATTATTAGCCCTACCCTTATTAATATACTTTACAAACACCAAAAAGATTTAAATCCTATATATACTATAGAGCGGACATTGGGAACATTTGCATACAAAAACTGTGAACTCGCGCGTGTTATGCCCTCTAGCAAAACATAGCAATACTGCGCTGATTATTTATTAGGAAAACATTTTAGCTATTCCCCATTAGGTGACGCTACTAAATATAAGGTAAAAATCCGTTTTAGGCACGTTGTCAATCACTAACATGTTGGTAAATAAATAGTGACGTTACTTGATAACAGAGGGCGCTTATTACAATAATAATAAATTTTCTAGAACATTCTACTAGAAATAACAAAATTTCTAGATTATTTGGTAAATATACGTTATTCTTACGATAATAAACCGGTCATTTTTTGTTCCATATCGTGACTTACTATTGTAAGGAACAAAAATTGAACAATAATGGATATCTCTTGGTCTCTATGGTCTTGACGTTTTGACGATGTCACTAAGACTAAATGACAAAAATCGGAGATATATCCTATAGGC
>DWHP01003707.1:0-13157 GCA_018247895.1 Parnassius honrathi
AAGATTGTGCAAGCGTAATTTTGGTGGAAATGGGTAAAAAGTAGTTAAGCCTCCGGAGTGAAGCATACGCTGCAAACCTTTTTCGGCTCACTGCAATAATTTACGTTCGTTCGAAATGGAAAATCTTGGCTCCGAAATAGGTACCATCGTACCATATTTCGTGCGAAACCAAATTAAAATAATAAAACGCTCATCTAATGCAAAACAAGAAGTAAAAAAATACGTCGACTGCCAAATGGATGCACTGTCGAATTCATTTTCGCACAACGCCTGTTTCTAATGTAAAACTCTGTAACGTGGTATTATATATAATTGTGTAAATTTTCGCAGGCGATCACCCAGCGAGCGCTATAAAATAGTAAAGGATAACGACTTGTGCATAAATTTTTTGAGTATTAGGAAGCATCGTGGTTCTAATTGTAATTCGAGTTCAGTGTGTCATAAGTATCACAGTAGACACCATACTATGCTACATTTTGAAAATAATGCCACATCCACGTTGAGCAAACCTGTGAGTATCGCATCGATGACTACCGTTTGGCATCGTCCCACACGCGCTCGGTCGACGTTACTTTGTGCTCACTATCGAACGTTAAAGAAATTGCTAGCGTTCTCACTACTGTTCTTCTTGGTATCGCATACGTTATAGTTAAAGATTCGCATGCAAACGAACTTAGCGTCCGTGCCACAGAAATCCAAATAATAAGGCACTAGAAATGCATTCTACTTTCTTTTAATATCGGGATGCGTGTCGCCGGTTCACAACTATCACACATAGACAAATAATAAATACACAATTACGCCTACACATATCTCTTGCATTCTAACAACAAAGATTAAACTATAAACTATTGCGTTAAGGAATATTTTATAAAATCTCAAAATCTCAGTAGGCGTAGGCACTCCGTCCAATAATTAACCTGTGCGAAAAAAAGAAAATGACATTGCGTGCTCACTCTCACTTGAGCATAGTGCAGCGCAACGCACGTATCGATAACTTTGTATTAAGCGTAAGCGTAATTAACAGAGTGTCAGGGTAAGTTAGGTACGTTTAGTCTTAACTTTAACTTTTAGACATTTTATAATTACATAAAAGAGGATATAATAAAACGTTAAAGATATCCATTTATCTTTAATATCCGGATCTTTTAGAAAACTGGAATAATAGCATTGTATAAAATAAACGGATGTATAATTTTGTTTTATAGAAGAGGGGGCAAACGAGCATGCGGCTCACCTGATGGTAAGTGACTAACGCCGCCCATGATCAACCGCAACACCAGGGGAATTGCAGATGCGTTGCCGGCCTTTTAGAAAGGAGTAAGCTCTTTTCTTGAAGGTCCCCCGGTCGTATCGGTCCGGAAAAATCGCCGATGATAAACTATTCCACAAAGAGATCGTACGCGGAAGAAAACTCCTTGTGAAACGTACAGTGCTGGACCGCCAAGCATCCAGATAGTGTGGATGGTATCGGGACGTTTGCCGTGCCGTTTGCCGCGTTTGAATACATCTGATCAAGATGATCTGATTCATGTAAAACAATACATTAGAAAATTCTGTAAAATTATCTTAACTTTTTAATAATGCTTCTTTTTCACTACTAATACTTGCGGCCTTTAGTCTGCACGATTTGGGCTCGGTGGAAGTTTGAGGATGGATGTTTTATCAAGATCAGCTAATCGTCAATGTCCAGTTTTGTAACGATAGAGTGCGCCATATGCTGCCTGCACATTTGATATATTGCAACAAAATTAATTATTATATGAGCTCACCTTCATTGACGTCGTTACATTAGGTACCAAAAATTAGAGCACAAACGTGTTATTAGTTCTTTTTCACAAAATTTGGCATCGTACTGTTTATTTATAGTGTAATGATTTTAGCATAAAAATTGAATTTTTTTGGAGATCCAACAAAACATTGTTTACATAAAATAAATTTAAAGCCTGATCAAGTGTAATGTGATTCAGATTAATAACACAAATCTGTAAGGAAGTTTATTACAGCTCAAAGCGGTCTATTGCACCTTCACGCATGATTGAGTGTAGCAATTTGAGGGTCGATACAGCAGCTGCCTGCTTGTCACTGTTTCGCCCTCATTCAAATATAAATGAATTGTCAAGCTGTGAGAAAGCACCTTATGATTCTTTGGAAAGCATTTATTTAATATTACGAAGTAAATAATGAATTACCAACAATGCGGAATAAATTATATTAGATAAATAAGAAATCTCTAATACAACATTAATGTAAAATAACGCTAATAGTAACAAAAAATAAAAACAAAATTCGTATGTACACTAAGCTGCGAAAATTTATCTTCGCTTTACCAGCAAGTTGATCACCTTTACAATTACAACAGCTCTGGACGCAACCTTGGATTCTAATTGGGTAACTTTGTGCGAACTAGATGTGTTAATAATTTATAATTTCAATTCATAATTGTAATTATTTAACACTGCCTTACGGTTACAAGTTTATAGATTGAGTTTTCTATGTTGCTTTTATAAAATTTTAACTGCTGTTGTTTTCGTAATATCTTTTTGGCTTAAATTAGTAACGTATAAAAATAATACTTTCTATAACTAGGTATATCTGGATCCGAGTTTTATTAAAAATAAACTATGCTAAAACAAGACAAAATAAAAATCATCAAAAATGTAAGGATTACAGATAGGATAATGAGATGAGGCATCCTTCGAAGGGTCGGCAGTGCGTACGGGACGCCCTCTTCACGGAGCCTCACTAGAACTTCTGTGCGGAGCTGCGGAGTAGAACGCAACGCAGTTTGGCGCGCGAAGCCGTCACTAATACACGTTTGGGTACATCCTGTTCCCGCCTAATTTTAGTTATGTAGCTCTCGCCTGTTTGGACAAGTATTAAGTTGATCGTTTCATGTGATACAGCTCGTTGAGGTTGGCATTATGTTTAAATTAAGCGTGCGGTTTTTGAGTTGTTTTGTGCGTTACCATTGTTTTTAATTTGAAGTGCTACTTGTTTGGACTGTTTTCTTTTAACGAGGTAAATAACACTTATTTATTATATTGTAAATAATGCAATAAGTTAGTTTTTCTTCTCTTTAATTTATTATTTCTACGTAAAAAAGATATTTTACGTATTTTTAACTAACTAGTGATAAATTAGTAAAGCCAAAGTAATATTCTTAGTTTATATTACTTTTTGTTATTTGTAGTCATACTGCCTTTGTTAAAAAAAAAATGACATGCATCCGATCCAAGAATGCATGCTACCCACACATGACTTCGGCACCTTGGTGTTCCATTTAAACCATTTTCGTAAGCAAGTTGTTAAATGGAAACGCATAAGTGATTAACATTTATTAATGCTGTTTCAATACTTTTTTTTAAATAAAATTCATTGAATTTTATTTAAAAAAAGTATTTTAACGAAATATAATATTGGATTTCTACTACAACTATTTTAAATTTGTGGGCACTAAAATGACGTAATCAATTTAGTCCGTAACAACTCAGTTATTGAACAATAGATATTAATCACGCTTAGAAAATTTATTATTTTTTCTTAAGATGTGTTAGACCGTGTTTGTCAATTTCTACCTGACCCATCCTTTTGTTCGTAACATCGATGTCTGTCTCTTTCGTGCATAGTGCAATACACGGATAGGAATATCTCGGATCCGATTCTGAGATTTTCGGAATAGGGACGCGTCATGCGGAATTATTAGTTGGTAAGTAGTAATTGAGCGAAATTATTCATTCTATTGGACAGCTCCTGCTTCAGTTTTCAAGAATTTTTCAGAAAGTAGGTAGTGAATAATGAAAAAACCTCTATAGGCATTTGCCATTTCTTAGTAATGCTGTTTATAATGTTTAGCATTATATAGAGTAGTAATTTCGCCTTGACAAATACAGTGAACCTTATTCAAATATTTTTTTTTAATTTCTTAATTATTTTATATGAGTGATTAGTTGAAGTGATTAGTTGTTCTTTGAAGAATAACTTTCAGGTAATGTAAGAGAAGGATGAAATGATACTTATATTCCTAGTTTTGAATTAATTATGTCATAGTATACCTACTTCCTTTGTTGGTAATTTGTCAAAGCGTTTGGCTATGCTTATTATATCGTCTAAGCGGCCAGTAAGTTAAAAAATAACTTTGTCTTACGTAGTTATATACAGTTAACGTTACATAACGGTAAATAGACATGATACGTATTACAAGACTATAAAAATATAATAGAATTTCAAACTGTATACTTAGGAATACATCGGACCCGATTTTGAGATTTAATAAGTTAATAGTAACTAGGCCAAAATATTCATTCTATCAAAACAGTTATCTATAACAGTATCCAAGGATATTCCAGAAAAAAACTTTACTGTAAAAACTTTAGGTTTACTTTACTTATATATGCGATATATTATAATCATATTTTGAAAGTACATGTTAGAATGTAAAATTATCGTTTTGATAACAATTTATCGCTTCAAAACGTAAGCAAAGGGAGTCAAACATCATTCCGATGCAGACTAGACACCGTTTGAACAAGTTACGTGATTCGACAAATTTTAAATTCTTCTTTTTTTGTTCTTAATAGCGTTTAGTAAATATTTTTTGTACTTATTATTTTGTCGCAATTTTATGACATTTATCATTTCATCATTATGTAAGTATGTTGTAAAATATAACTAAGCACAAATATCGAATTTTCTTTTTTTATTCATGTTCAGAAATGTATCCAAATGTTACAATTTGTCCTTACAACTTTGGTAGTAGTGTAATATTGGCTGCATCATCCACTTTTAGCACATGTACACGTAGATCTACCGTATTCTGTACGGCTTTAGTTATAAATTATATTATGATGGCTTTCATTTTACTACGGTCTTATCCGTTCAAACATTTATAAGTTCGGCCTTAAAGTCTGGCTTTTGTTTGGACTTTTTGCCATCCCAAACGGTTTTCGCACGTCTTAGCGGACGGTGGAGTCCTTTATAGCCATAGCTTGGCTACAAAGGACTCCGCCTACACGGTAAAGCTAATTGGAATCAACATAGTTAACCTGAAGCAGAAGATTGGCCCAAGGTGGTCACTAAGTGGACTTGCTTGCAGAGGCCAATAACTCGCATCCAGGGCAACTTGTTGGGCTGTAAGGGAGGGGGTGTAGCTATGAAATGTCATTAAACGATAGCCAGAATAAAGCTGCGATGAACGATTTAACTCTGATGTTGCGACGTGCCACTCTTATATTATATCTTAGCGACTCTGTTGACAAGCTCGCGAATCTGTGAAACCTTTGACATTGCTATTCGTCGCCAGTCTGGGTATTTTACGTCCACGTAAACGAGATGACCATTGGATTTTTTTGGTTCTGCTCATAGTCACCTCTTTTGACACACAAAGGATGTAATGAGTGATGTGTTCTCTTATGTCATCACCACACGAAGAACGATACCGGTATACAGAGCAACAGAGTAAAATTGCAGCATTATGAACACAACAGGAGTTTCATATCGTTAGTTTAGAGAACTGGTGACTCTTATCAATGGTTAATTAAGTCTTATGAGGGAAAACATACCAGTATTTTCACGCATAATCTAGGAAAGATAGGTGTCTATGCTTCACAGAATATTAGTCGGTTCGTGAGTTCGTTTGTCAGCATTGCTTCTTAAAAAAATCGTTTTTCGACGACAAAAAATCAGGTAGCAAAAAGTCCATATTTGGATCCATTGTCCATGTTCAATACATGTGTGTAGAGTGCCTTCACAGTGCAAGAGAAAATCTCAGCATGGGTTTTTAATAACAGGTAGAGAAGAGAGTGGTGTATATTAAGTTACATAAACGCTGAAGTTTTGGGATGCTAAGCGACGACAGTTACATTTTATCGGATTCACCTTTTATTTTTATCAGCGCGTAAAATTTAAATGTCAGGTTATGCTGGTTACTTTACTTTGCCAAATAATTAAAAAAAGAGCTCTACCACCAGGTGGCATATTTGTTTTCTACGTAGGAGTTCGTTTGCGTAAACACCACCTTTCATTTGTGTCGCTAAACCGAAAGTCCCGTTGATTCTTAAATTATATTAAAAAAATGTTAACATCTCTACTACATATAAGTTTTCTTTTAAAAATTGGAACGCATTTCCATCAATGAAACATTGATTAACAGTTGTTTATATTTTTATGTAATATCTCCATCATTTGTAATATTATGTTCTGAATAGAAAAAGGGAGATGAAATAAGTCATACATATAAGTTTAAAAGTATATTTCTAATAGAATTACAATAGATTCGGCTCCGTACCAGTTAAGATTTCAAAGTCCCATTAACGACTGTCCAAGTATTTATATAATTTGAATTAAATCTGGAGTATAGGCTATAAACAATTATTGTAGTGTAACTATCTATGGTTTGTACAATTATAGATTATATATTACACAGATAACTAATATATTTACACTTAAAGTAACCTGCCTGCATTTAAAACGAAAAAAAAATGTATTACAACGATATCGTTTTACATAATTTTACATATTCTCACTAGCGACCCCGCCCTGGCTTCGCACGGGTAGCACTAAATATCTGTGGCCTGATGACCTGTAGTGAACTGAGGGGTGTAGGTAAGTTTATCTACCGGCCTGCTGCGTGTGGCTCTAAGATTCTATTGACATTAAAATATTTTTGACTTATTCTTCACAGAGATTATAGTAACCAAATGTTACCTTTAAATTATAGTAAAATGTGTTCTTATTTACGACTTTAAAAAGTAAATGTAAGGAAGTAACGTCAGCAACATTAAACATCGAATTTCAATATACCTATACTGTCAGTGGAGGATGCGGGTCGTTTTTTGCTTACGAAACACCTGTATGTAAAAACTAAACTAGTTCAAAAGGTTTAGGATTAAGACTTAAAACAATAAATATACCTAGTTAATTTTATAAGGATTTTTGTTTTTTGTTACACGATCGACTATACTATACAAACTGAATTTTACTTTATGTATTTTGAAGCTTTTCTTATTGTTTATGATAGTTTTGAACGTTTTAAAAATAATGAAATAACGAACCTACCACACGTTACTTTAATATTAATATATTGTGTGACGCAGCGCATGCCATAAAACTGTCAGAATGCACAATTTTATTCAACTTAATCGACAAATATCGTTAAAACATTAACCAATTAGCATGTATATTATAATATATTATACGATAAATTCAGTTGACTCAGGACAGTGCTTGGTAGCTTTTCTTAGCGAAGACATAAATATTTTCAGCAGTGGAATTGTGATGTGCTGTAATGATGATGTTTGTGATGATGAATATTATAAACATAGGAAGTTGACACAACGTATATACATATGTATCAATCTGGTGTACTCCAACCTCATAGGGTACTATTTATAATTTTATATTCTGTCTCAAAATGTAAACATTTGAGAAATAATATACGACATATATTATGTATATATACTTTGTATAATAGCCATAACACTTTAAATACTTTTTTATTCCTTAAGACCTCGTAGGGTGAATTTTATCATTAATACAACATTATTTTTAAGTTAGAATTATGCCTTGTTCAATTCGCTACATATCGGTGTAGTATTAATAAATGCTAAAGTAAACTATTGCTTGTATAAAAAATTTGTGGTGATGGATAATAAATTTATTAAAATATTTTTAAATAAGAAGAACCAGCGCATAAATAATTGTTAAAATTTTTATTTTTATTTCTAGGTAATTAAAAACTGCGTAGTAACTAACTAACCATATACAAGCACTGGCTGATGAGAATTTTCTTACAACGTAATAACTTTAAAGAGAAAGAAAAAATAATCATCTATGCTCCCGTGACAAAGAAAGAGGTCGTTTTCCTTGTTCAGCTGTGGCGAGTGGAGCAATACGGTTGCGGCAACAATTGGCTGATTGATCGGACTAATTTATTTCCACATATTTCTGATTCAAAGTGATTGCTTTACACCGCCGAGTGTCGGTTGTGGATATTGATATAATTTAATTATTGTTACGCTTGCATTAAAAGAGCAGTTTCTTTTTTCTCTTTCGTTTGATATAGCGTTTTGATAGCTGCCAGTTTGAAACGTAAAATTAAAAAAATAAGCTTATTACAACATGCAGCTTAAAAAAAGTAAATAACTATAAACTTTAGCTTTGATTCGATTGTTCTTCTGCTTCTTCAATCTGTAACGATCCAGCTGGGTAAGCGCCACTCTTTAGAGCAGCTTCCCGTTGCCGTTATAGGTTTTAGTCATCCGGCTTACAATAGATAAGGACGTGGTCAACTTGTATAATAAAAAATTGTTCACTTACTTTAGTTTCTCTTAAAATATGATTATCTGTTTAGACAGAAAAACACTTTCCGATGCCGTGCTAAGATAATAAGTTATTTACTTTTGTTGTTGATATAAAAGTAGAGTTGCTGCTTATATATATTTTTTTAAATTAAGGGCCATAAGCCAGCACAAAAGTCATCTAATGGTAAGTGGATGGAGTGATCAGTAAAACGGGTTATATGTCCCACTGCCTGCTACGGGCAAATGCAGGGAAGCCACATTTTTGAGAGGGATATGAACCAATAAGTCCGCTACGCCGTTGTTCCAATTGGTGGAACTGATACTTCCTGATAATAGTTTATACCTCAGACATGCAGGTTACCTTACGACGGATTCATTCACCAATAAGAATGCTTGTAAATCGGCCCTTAAAATTGTAATTAACGACTACATTGGTTCCGGCGGTCGAACTCAGGATGCTCGGCGTGCTTCTTAGCCCCTGAGCTACATGCCTCTATAACACTTCCAATAATAGTATTATTTTAACATACATACTCGTCCCGCCTATAATCCCGAGGGGTAAGCAGAGTCCAAAGAGTAGCGGCCCACTCGAACCACGTTTAGCCAAAAAATATGAAAATCGTGAAAGAAATGGTAGGTGGATAGCCTATCGTCCACACCATCACAAATCAGGATCCCATTAGCGGCCCTTTACGACATGCTAGGGAAGTAACACAGCACATTCATTTTTGTTAAAAGTCCCATACATGGCCATACATAAGCTCCAATATTATTTCGCTATTTCAATTAAGAAAAAATCGGTTGTGTTTCGCATAAACGTCCGATGGTTTATTTCGTTTACGATAATCATTATCGGGTATCTTGTTATCTTAGTCTATCACGCCTGTTATCTTTGCGGAGTTAGCAAAGTCATGGACGGACCGAGTTAGAAGAGGGTCTTAAGAAAGAATTTTATTAAATTATATTCATAAGGTTACAAAATTATTATTATTATTATTATATTGATTAATTTTAAACATGATTTATCAATCATTGCTTACATTATGTTATTATTATCCCTTAAATCGCTCGATTACCCTTATTTCGTAGTTGAATCTTATTAGGTACGTGAGGGTAATATGGTCACCTTATAAAATTGAATCTAGGAGGAGGGCAGAGACAAAAACACAAAGTCGTATACTGTAACTAATACATATATCAGGAAAAAAGTAGCAAACAAGCTTTGGCAATATTAGGAACACTATAAAAAATCTACTTAAAATATCTAAACTACACCATACTAAAATCGACTAAAGTATTTAATATTATGTCTACTGTCAAGGTGGTGTCGATAAAGCAACGCCCTTTTAAGCCTTTATTATTTGATTGGCCGATGAACAGCTATCGTGTCACAAAACTGTATATTCAAAAAAGGCTGTAGTTTTTGAGTTATAAGAAGGTGACCATATTAACTGGATGACCATATTACCTTCAAGTACTGTAGTATTTACGGAAAGGTATAGGTAATTTTTTAGTTTAGTTTGCAATTCGTTACTTTTTAGAATATAATCTTCCTAGAATGAATCCGTTACTGGGCACTGGTTGTGCTCAAGCTGTGTGGAGTACGGGTATTCACATTGACGATAGCATTCCAATAGCCGTCTAAATATATTTAATACTCATTAATATCCGACATATTTGAGATGGTTACACCACGACCAAGTTACGTTATTGTGCTAAAAATAAAAGTTCTGTTTGCATCACACCATCATTATTTGGCAGTTATAAATAAATTAAGAAAATTATATGCGTTATTAGAACAAAAGTTTTAAGATCATTACTACTTTGTATCTTATTTTTAGCCATTCCTATTGCTTATTTAACTTTTTACAGCAATATTATATACCTACCATTCCAAATGCAGCTGTTGCTAGAGTAGATAATTGGAACAGCGGTGCAATTTTGTAATGTCGACTGTAATGTTTTGCTGGTGGGAATCACTCCGCAATTGCGTTATGTTTTTTATTAGATAATATTTTATAACCTAAATCAAGATATAAATATAATAACATAATACAACAAACAATACGCCAACCTCAAAACGAAGCCCAACACGATTCCAACCGGTGTTATTTATGTTTGAGAGGAATACTATGTAACCTTACAATTCGAATGAGTCAAAATATCTGTCCAAATAGAAAAAAAATATTTCAGGAAATTTAATGCAAATTATGACTTGAAATTTTTTGTTATAAAAATCTCAAAAAGATTTATTTTTTACTATTATTACGTTAACAAAGTGGGTATATACACCTAAACAGTTGAATTATTATTATCACCGTACACTTCAAGTTCGCTTACATCCTTCTCCAATATATCGAACATGTGAGTCCTACTATAAATTAAATGCTTTACAACCAATATTTATTCTGTCTTTCTTGCCTTTTAAATCGGAACATGACAATGGGTGCACTGCTTTCGACAGAAATAAGTATGTGGTTGGAACAACCCAAGGGGTCTTCCAAACAGTGTAAAATAGCTCCAGTAGACAGGAGCACAAACGTAATAGAAGAAACAATATTTTTTTCTCATCGGTTTGCTTCGGCCTATGTTTGGCTGTATTAGTTACTATTGTTATACTGAGAATGTTCTATTAATATTAATATCCGTAAAATATTACAGCGTTAAATACAGACAGCATTTTTTACTTTTTATAATTATGTAAACATAAGGTAACTTCGACATTTACTACGAATAAAAACTTAAAAATAAACGGGATACGATATTTTAGCTGCAAGTTATAGGCACCTACATAAACCGTTCATATTATAATTAAGCGAGATGTATGAATTTTGGACGTAAACCGATAGCGAGTAATGAACGTTGCGCAGCGTATCCATTTATGAGATTCGGTCGTCCCGGTCGGTCGTTGCATCGCGCCGCGCCGGGCCAAAAGCCTGACTTGAGCACTCGCAAAGCCAGCCTGGTTAATTTACACTTTACACGTACCACATTTTAAGATTTATTTTAAACCATTTGTAAAGTGAACGTTAGATAGAAAGTTGCTATTTTTATAATTTTAGAGCTTATTACGTTCATTCTTGAAAAGTTAAGAGCTTTAGATAAACTGATTTGAAATTCAATCGTAGAAATTACTAGTCTGGTAGATTATTTCGTTTACGAATTTACGACTGTAGAGAAATATTACGTATAGAATGTTACATTGGGCGTGGATCATCCAAAGCAAAACGATAGGAAATTAGGCAACACCGATAACTATCCTTATCAATACTTTCGACTAATTCGTTTGGTAGGCATGTCCTGCGGTGAAGAGATGGGTCTTTTTAGACGAATTATAAATTGATTTTATGAAGAAATTAGAAAGGAAATAAAATTTTACCTTAACTTAATTACAACAAGCAAATTTTAAAGGTAACAACAGTATTATTACTATATTATTTCCGGCAAGAGTTTAATACAGTACTGACCCTACTATACTTAAGTTTCATTATATATTTAGCTTATTCGGTAAAATAAAAAATAAGTATATTTAATATTTAAAACTTCTTAGTTAAATCGACAGTAATCGTATTAAATTATAAGAATTTCTAAGTAATAAAAACATTTATAAAGTGCTTTAACTTTAAGGCATTACTATGTGGAAACAAAAACGATAGGCCTAAATAAAATTCAACATAAGTAAAACTAAAGAAGGACCGAAACGGAGTCGTAATTAGTTAATTAGAATTCAATGGCATTCCTTTTAGGTTGAATTTATGAGAACGCGTTGAATAAAAACCTTAACGCGTCTGTGTTTTTTGACTGTTTAATCTAAGATATTCAAATCCAACAAAGGTTACTACGCAAATAGATAACAAAATCAAACCTAAGTGACATGAATATATGTATTTCAAGTTTATGGAAACCTTGTTAATAGTAACAAAAGAGATACAGTTAACTACATCCAGGTCAGTTCTTTACTTCCTATGTGATGCGGTGCTTTTTTCTTTAGGGATCTACTCATGCTTTCAATCCAATTTCCAAGTTTTATTTCAATTAAAAACCCTTTTAGAGCCAATATAATTAATAAACAGGCATTCCATCATAGTAATACTAGTGACGATACCATCGCAACCTTCTTTGTGTCCATAGTCTGTAGTAGCCAGTTACCTACTGATGGAGTGTAACTTTAATTTTATTGAAGCACACGGTCCATCTTATGTTAAGTGGTTGCTGTGGCACATAGACATTTACATCTATTCTCGATTACGAATCAAAATGCATATGCGTTGTCACCCGTGAGGACTAAGATGGAATGCCTCCTTTCCAGTAAGAAGGTTCTCTGGTTTTCTACACTCACCATACAAAACACAACAGCGTTAAGCTGCTATTTTACGCTGGTATTCTGTGATAATATAAACACAATAATGTAAATTTACATAATACATACATTTGCTTAACTTTGATATTGATCCGTTTAATACTTCCCTAAGTGTGACCAAGATTAACTTAATTTGTTATTTACCTTAATCAGAATATTTTGATTAAAGATCTTATTCTTAATTCTTAAAATATTCATATTGTTTTTAACTTTAAGGTACCTAATGTATATATCTATTTTAACTCTAAAAGTGGAAACTTGTTAATGGCTTAATGGTTACATTATTATGCTTTATAGCTGCTGTATATTTTAAAACTAAAACAAAATAAACATTAAATGAAACAATAATAATGCTTAATTAAAATTTTACTTTCAACTTAATGTTGACTTTTTGTACTTACTTAGAAATGAACTATCAAGCTTTCACTTATTTACTAACTTGGGTTAGGTAATTAGGTAACACAGTTATAAATATAAATTACGTATATATATATATA
>DWHP01003708.1:0-13156 GCA_018247895.1 Parnassius honrathi
CGATTGACCTCTCGATCGAAGTTGGACTTACCTAGTCGGACTATTTGTCCCAGGTAGACGTACTCGTCAACAACTTCAAGCTTTGTGCTCCCAACCACTACGGGCATAGGTGTGACATGGACGTTAAAGGAAATTAAACGTAGATAAATGTCATTTACGGACTCTTGCTATTAAAGATGGAATTCGCGCATTTTTTAAAAGAAATAAAACGCACGTGGTAAACTTGTAGTAAAATAAAAAATTTGACTATCAATATCAAATAATGTGCATATTATTTATTTATATTAGCGCCTCTGTGACGAGTCGGTAAATATATGCCCCAACGGATATATTTACCATACCCAGTATCTTAAAATTTTCAATCGAATATCGCATATCGAAATTGGCGTTTTGCACGGGAGGAATATAAAGTCATCCTTTTTGTAAAATATATTTACCTTTGTTATCTATGCACTATTGCCATCTCATAGGTAGTTCATTGATCCCTTTACTAAAAAAACCATGGAGGCAAGAATCAACAAACCCTTTGAAGGCGGTTTGGACTGCCGCATCTGAGTTGAATTTTTTTCCCTGTAAGAAGTTGTCCAAATTCCAGACAAAATTGTAATCTGTTGGAGCAAGGTCCGAGGAGTACGGTGGATGTCGCAAATATTCCAATTGTAGCTCAGCTAACTTAGTGATTGCTTGTGCAGTATGTGGTCTCGCGTTGTCGTGAAGCAGATGCATTGGCCTAGAGCGATTGACCAATCTCGGTTGTTTAGCAGCTAGTTCTTCCTTCATGGTTTGCAGTTGCTTACAATAGATATCTGCCGTAATCGTTTGTCAAATTTTGGAAAGCTGTAGTGAACGACACCGGCGCTAGTCCACCAAACACTCACAAATAACTGTTTCTAAGTCAATTTACGTTTAGGGCAGGATTTGGCTGGGCCTTCAGGGTTCGGCCATTGTGACAAGTACAGTATCCACTTTTCATCATAAGTAATGATTCGGTTTATAAGTTCCTTCATTTTTGTGTCGGTTGAGCAAAGTAACACAGCAGTCGACGCGGGTTGCAAGTTCTATTCACTAAATTCATGAGGTACCCATCGTTCAAGTTTTTTTTTACTTTCCCGATTTGCTTCAAGTGGATTAATACAGTTTTATCATTTACCTTCAAGCCTGCAGCTATCTCTGAAGTGCTTTGTGATAGATCCGCTTCCACAATAGCCTTTAATTCTTCATTTTCCACTTTGATCTCTGGCCGTCCACTGGGTTGGTTCAGGTCGAAATTTCCAGAACGAAATCATTGTAACCAAAAACGTACCGTGCTTTCTTTTGCAACATCAGCGCCGTACACATCATTAATCCTAATCTGTAGCACTGCAGCATTGCGCGATAATAAGCTACGCCAAAGAAAAAAATAATGAGGAAAAAACAAATGAATGTTTTCATAACTCAAATGTACCAGCTAAATGAATTTATAAATTTGAATTTGGAATTCTTAATCAAAGAGGAGATATTTATTATTTATTTTTATTATTACAAAACGCTAATTTCGTAGGTAAGGACCCAATATTATCATAAACAAAAGGTACATAATACCATGGTATGAACTTATTACGGTACATTATATAACCCCTCAACAGTATCTTTCTAAATGACGTCATTTCTTATATGTTGCTTGTATTCACTTCCTGGGAGAAATAAATTACTTAATTTCGTGTTTACTTAAAATATATGGGTATAATGTTACGGTTTATATAATAAACTTATTAAACGCAACGTTGGTAGAGCCACACTGCATCCACATATATATTAGGTTGTAGCACAAATGGATCGGCTCGACCGAGATAGGACCATGTTTTCACTGATTACCAGTGTAAAATAGCAGCTTAGTGCTGTGTTATGGTGAGCGTAGAGAACCGGATACCCTTTTTACTGGAGAAGAAGCATCCTAGTCCTCAGGGGTGAAAACGCATCTGCATTTTAATTCTTAATCGAAAATAATTGTAGATATCTATGGGTCACAGCATCCACTTACCATCAGGTGGACTGTGTGCTCGTTTATCATCCTTATGCTATAAAAAAAACTAAACTGCTTGCTTTACGAACATAAGCCAACCCATACGGAATAAGAAAACAGAAATAAGATTTTATTGTGGTCGCGTTGTAACTCTATATCTGCGTATGACGTCGAAACCGACTGCAACGTATTGCATCATTGAACCTAGTAGTCTCGGTCTACTTTTAGCGCCTAAGTACCGTACTTTACCTTTTTTTGTTTTAATCATTGTTGTTAACATTGCTTCATAGTAGTATATTTTCACTCGAAGCATTACACGTGCCGGTGAATGTTAAAATTATTCAAGCCGCTGGAAAATAATGGAAAACTTTCAAAGAAATGTATTTTTCCCCTTCCTAGCCAAGTTACAATGTCGTATTAAATCTTGTGATTATCATAATTAATTCGGATAAGGAATAGGGGTCGAATAACTATTAGAACAAAACTTAAGTTTAAAATTAAAAGTCTGTAGAGCTTTTGGCAAGAATTTTAAACTTAAAATGAGTAAAGCATTATTAACACATTTACCTCTGTCGCTTTCCCTCTCTCTCTCTCCCTCTCTTTCTCTCTCTCACTCTCTCATACACACACACTCACAAGTACCGTTTGGAAGTATATATAGTGACAGCCTATATACGTCCCACTCCCGGGCACAGGCCTCCTCTCATTTTTGAGAGGGTTTTAGGACCAGGAAGTGTCCGCCGCTCTACCCCAATGCGTGTTGGCGAACTTCACATGTCACTGAAATATTTTTTTTATTTTTTATTTCTCAGACATGCAGGTTTCTTCACGATGTTTTCCTTCACTGCCAAGCTCGTGGTAAATCAGCACTTAAAATGGCACTTAACAATTTTATTGGTGTCGGAGGGGATCGCGCCCGACTTATTAGACTTTACAGCGAGCACTAACCATCTGAGCCACCAAAGCTCTCCTGAGCTACCACGGCTGCACAGTATATGCGAGTCAAAGCTTATTTTTATCTGTGTATTTCGATTTAAAATCTAAATCTCGTCTTGACTGACAATGAAAAATATACACTATTAAAATATTATAACAGAAATACTAAAACTAATAACTTAAATTATCGTACAGTCCTACATCCCACGGTATCGTGTCAAGAACGCCAGCGGTGTTTTATCGCTGAATGGTTTTACTTATGCTATGAGTGTGAAAAGAACCAGCCCTCTTATTACCAGCAGCGACTACCAGTCGCGGATAGTGTTCCTTTAGGAACTCAACCGCACGTGGACCCCACGAGCCGATAGTCTCTACAGCAATTGGCACAAATGTGTAGTCATCTCTCAAAGACTCATATTTGCGCCAAATACTTAGTTCGGCTGCCTCGGAACGCCTAACCGCCAACCTGGCTCTAAACGAGATACCTCTGAGATGAGAAGCCGCTAAAAAGCATTTGGTATCCCGCACTAGGGCTTTGCCTCCCTGCCAAGGGACCAATGTCATACCGCCGGGTCTCTTCATCCATCATCTCTTAATATTCCACGAGGCTCTAAAACCGAAGGAATATTCCGTGTCATGAAAACTTACCAGCACCTTTCCTTACATGAAAGTCCGTACGAAAGTTACATGAAGCCCAAACTCGTCTACGCTCCTATCACAAGGGCACTGATAATGACAACTGATGGTTGACAAATCGTCGCTTCCTGGTCAGAATCCTACGGTGGTGCGCTAGCTTTTCCCAGTACTTACTACTCAGTAAATGTGCCAAGATTATTAGATGGTAAATTGTGTAGCTAGTCAATGGATTCTTTAGTTGAAACAGCTGGAAGGCGGGCCCGATCTTGGTCACTATGGAAATTATGAAACAAATATTTCTGTACCGTACCAACGGAATAGCCCAGTGTTTGCGTTGGTTAACTTTCAGTGGAACATTTTCGTCGGAACAGAACCCTTGCCATATCTGACCTGCCTCCGCAGCAAAGCACAGGTCTACTTTATTATTTGAAAATTCTTTTACTTAAGTCACTGACACTATGCACGGAAGCAAGAAAGCAGGCAATACAAGAAGAAAGATTTCTCACACCAATACCACCAAATTTTAGATATAAAATAGCTCAAATACTGGCTGTTGTATTTAAAGTTAACTTTTATTTACTTAATTACTCTAAAATAGAATTTTGTCTAAAGCTATTTTAAAGTTATTTTCAGTACCTTTTAAAATATCCGAACATTTCCAGACTGGACTCGAACGGAGTAAGTATGCAAATCTATGTACTAGAAGACATTATTTTTAAATAGTAAGAACAAGTCGTACCCACAACGTGGTTTAAAAACTGATCAAATTTTGATTTTAAAACAGGTTTAACACTATCGAAAAATAACAGGGCATATAGCAAGTATTCCAAGCACTGACGGTTTTTATTCCTGGAGAAATATGACTAAAATTTTTAATTAGTGTCCTGTTAGAACTAGATAAATTATTGGAAAAAATTTGTTATTTAGTCCAGAACAAACATTTTTAAAATTTTGAAAAAATGAGTAGGATCACTAAGGACGTCATCTGCTCTACCTCCCAGTGTACCGTCATCAAGGTACCAGGCATTCAGCTTGGATTTCAAGATAATGATTGGATTTCGAAATAATGGGTTGAATTCTCAAACCGAAAGGTGTTGGACTTATACGGCACCTACATCATTTTTAGTAACAGTGGCAGAAAGCCACGTAGCCGATGCAACAAAAAATAAAACTAATATTTATCAGCTATTGCCGCAAATTGATGAAGGGCCCAACAAACATCGTCACAAGATGGAAAAATTTAACATAAGTATTAGTATTATAAATTTATTATTATAAATCAAATTGTTGACTTTGTTTTCGAAGTTTACATCCCGAAAACTCAATGAACTTTTATTCCATTTCATTTGCGAACTTTATTTCATTTGTGTTATATTAGCCCTCCACCCGGCTACGCACGGGTAATAAGTGGATCTCGACAACAGCGCCACCTATCACGTCCTGTGTGAATCTTGAATCTTGTAAATGAAATGAAATCTAAACCATCTAGGGACCCATTCTTACAAACACAATAAATTTCATCAAAATCGGTCGCGCCATTTTTGAGTTTTAACGAGACTAACTGACAGCAAATGATTTTTTTATAGGATAGGGATGACGACCGAGCACGCAGTCCACCTGATGGCAAGTGGATGCTGTGGCCTATGGACACCTACATTTAACCTCGTTAAAAAATCAAAATGAAAACTCGTTGTCACCCTTGAGGTCTAAGATAGCATGCCTCGATTCCAGTAAAACGGGTCTCCGATTCTCTACACTCACTATACGAAATATAGCAGCATTAAGCTGCTTTTTTACGCTGGTATTCTATGAGAGCGTGGTCCTTCCCCGGTCGAGCCGACCCATCCATGCTGCAACCATGATAGCTGCAGCGTGGCTCTACCATAATAATCGAAAAGCAAACCACTTTTACGAGAATTGTCGTAAACTGGGTGTTTGGCACACGTTACGATTATCGACACAGTTTCCTCCCACTTCGTTTTACCTATACAAATTTTTATACTACTCAGTTCAACGGTACGGTCTTATAAAAATCGTAAAAACTGTACAGTTGTTATCACACACGTTTCGATTACCGGTGCAGTTTTAGCGGTACTGTGCGATCGTAGCGATTTCTCGTAGCGTGTGTGCCAACCACGCAATATTTCACTTTTACTTCCGTTTCCAAACAAAACTCCCGCCATTTGTATTTTTTAACAATAAAATTTATAAACGCTATTTAAGAAAATATCATTTTATACGTAGTAAAGTCACGCTGCGGGGTGTAATGACTGCAGCACAGATGGAATGGTGGGGGATGAGAACCGGATACCTTTCACATGACGAAGCTAGGTGTTAGGATTGAGAAGTTAGGACTCAAGTGTAAGGAATCCTTTTTTGCCCAAGAGTCCGCCTGAGCTGTGACCATCCTCTTACACATATCTACCGCCAATCAGTAGGGCGTTCCCTGCTGCGTGTCAATCTGAGGAGTATAGAGACCATTATAACTTCTACAGACTGTAAAGCATTTCATCATAGTCCTTAGTTGTGACAACTCGTCTGTAGGCTTCGTTGTTTAAAGTCCAAAACAATTGACGATCGTCCGGGCATGTTAGTTCGCTAATCACTTGAATTTTATAAAAACTAGCATTAAATTATTTACATTTATAACTCTAATTGGTTATTCCTAGTTGAAAATTTTATTTAAAAAAGTTAAAGTATCAGCAAGATGTTGTCATCCTTAAAAATACACGTGGTAGAACCTCGCTACAGATATATTATGGCAATAGAACGAATAGCTCAACTCGGTCGGTAAAGGACCACACGTTCATAGAATTCCAGCGTAAAATAGTAGTTTAATGTTATTTCATACGGGGTGAGGTTCCATTTATACTGAAAACGAAACATTCCATCTTATTTCTCAGAGGTCAACGCATCCGCATTTTTATTCTTAATAAAGAAAAGACGCACATGTAGCGCCACAACATCCCTTGACTATCAGTTGGACTGTGTGCTTGTTCGCCACTCTTATTCTATAAAAAAATAGATTTTTAAGAACAGTTATAAGTATTATTCAAAAATAGTTAAAAGATGAAATGAAAACAACACAACTTAAAAATCTTAAAATCTAAGTCCCGTCCTGTAATGTTTTACACTACTCGAAATCCACTATTTTCATTCATAAGCCTTGATACTAGTTTTAATTTTTTTAATTCATTTCCACGCGTGAAAATACGCAATAATAGAATGAAGGTTAGGTTTATGGAAAAGTTTTGTGTTTACTTTAAAAGCAATCTCGTATTTCATATAGTTTAAGGTCTTAAATGATTTTACTACTTTATGTTTTCTATTAACGTTTTAGTGTTTATTCAGTTCATTCACTTCACATCTAATTCTGAAGGATAAAAAATTTCATAGGCCATTGCTCTACGACGTTCGGCACACTGATGGTAATAATAATGTTTTCCACACCCAAGTTATGTCATGACGAGCAGTCTCAACAAAGAAGACTAGCCATCCGCGTAGAGATTATAGTGCCCGAATGAATTCGCTAGCACGGGTACACTCTCTACTCCTTCACTCTCATTATCTGATGGGTCAGTAATCCGACATGACCGGGGTAAGATCGGACGCAAGGTCGGACCCAAGGTCTTGACGTGCATTCCGAGACACAAGCATCACCGCCAACTTCCTGAGAGGACTGCTGTAGCAGAATTTCTCTGTAGAGAATTTCTTGACGGATAGTTGTAATAAGTGATTTTGACCCGTCCCGGAATTCGACCCCAGGACCCTATGATGGGCAAGTAAAGTCAAGTTTAAAGTCACTAGACCATCGAGGTAATTATGATACTTTACGAGTGTTATATACCTACAATCCCGAACACCTACGAAGATAAAGCGTACAATGTAAGCCGACATATTGTTAATGTTGGATAAGAACTCATACCTCCATCGCTCTGAAGGATGTCAACTAAAGCAATAACCCCTAAGAAAATCAATTGTAATATATATATGAAATGCTTTTGTTAAAGCCATTGATTAAGCTTCGCCATCGTAAGCCCCTTTTAAAATATACTAGTGAACACCAAATTTAACAAAAGCACATTTGACGTCATACGGGACTAGCTAGTGCACCTTTTTTCGGTATGAGATAACACAAAAGGTGTGAACGGGTATGAAAGATGAAGCTGAACACAAACTATTGAACGATAACTCCTTTATGTATGTCTTTTCTTTTTCTTTTCTTTTATAGAACAGGGGGAAACGCGCATGCGGCTAGGTTGCGCTATTGTAGAATCCAGATGTCACCTATGCGAAGACGAGGTAGATATGTATTTATAGTATAGGGGGCAAACTAGAATGCGGCTCATCTGATGGTAAGTAACTACCGCCGCACATTAACAACTTCAAGACCACGGGAATTGCAGGTGCATTGCCGGCATTTTAAAAATGAGTAAGCTCTTTTCTTGAAGGTCCACAAGTCATATCGTTCTAAAAAAATCGCTGGTGGTAAAATCATTGCACACAGAGGTCGTACAAGGAAAAAATTCTTAGTAAAACATACAGTAGTGAATCACCAAGCATCAAGATGGTGTGGATGTTATCTTTTCGCAGCGCCAGTGGATCGAGTCAATCGGAGAGGACTCGGTCATTGACGATTCGAGCCGCTCTACGCTGGATACGGTCAAGTGGAAGAAGAGCACCAGCCCAGAGATGGGAACAGAATTCCATGTGGTGCCGAACTTGCGCATTGTGAAATTGCAGGCGGTGTGCTGGAATGAAATACTGTCCCGTTTTCTGGAGCACGGCAAGCTATTTAGAGAGTTTCGCGGTCATTTGAAAGAGATGGCCTAATTAGGCCATCTCTTTCAAATGACCGCGAAACTGCACATCATTCGATAGATCGACGGCAAGGATTCCGATACTGGCTGAGGCAACAAGGGGTGACTCGGGGTAGGACTACGCTCTCACAAGAATACTAGCGTAAAACAGCAGCGTTATGCTGTTGTGTTTCGTATGGTGAGTGTAGAGAACCGGAGACCCTTTTAACTGGAAACGAGGTTTTCCATCTTAGTTCTCAGGGTTGACAACGCATCTGTTTTTGATTCTTAATCGAGGATAAATATAAATGTCTATGGGCCACAGCATTCACTTACCACCAGGTGGACTGTGTGCTCTTGCGTCACACTTTTTATGTAAAAAAAACTAGACTAGAACTGTTGCACCTTTTTTATAGAAGAGGGGGCAAACGAGTGTGCGGCTCACCTGACGATAAGTGACTACCGCCGCCCATGATCAACCGCAACACCAGGGGAATTGCAGGTGCGTTGCCGGCCCTTTGGAAAGGAGTAAGCTCTTGTCCTTAAGTCGTATCGGTCCGGAAAAGTCGTCGGTGGTAAACTATTCTACAGAGAAGTTGTATGAAGACGAAAACTCCTAGTTAAACATACAGTAGTGGACACCCATAGCATCGAGATGGTGAGGATGATATCGGGAATTTTGACGCGATGCGCGTTCGCGAAATTTGGCAGCTGAAACTAATTCGAACAACTCCTCAGAACACTCCCCATGGTAGATACGATAAAAAATGCAAAGGGATGCAACATTCCTACGTAGCGCCAGTGAATCGAGCCGATCAGAAAGCACTCGGTCGTCGACGATTCGAATCGCTCTGCGCTGGATGGTATGTGAAGTGGAATGAACAGGCACTGGGGTACCCTGGCCCAGAGATGAGAACAGTATTCCATGTGAGGCCGAACTTGCGCTTTTGCAAGCGATGTGCTGGCATGAAATACTGTCTCGCTCTGCTGAGCACGCCAAGCTTTTTAGAGGCCAATTTGGACATCCCTTCAAGTGACCACAAAACTGCACGCTATTCGATATGTCGACGCCGAGGATTCTGATGCTAGTTAAGGCAGCAAGGGGAGTGCCTTCAAATCGAGGAGACACGACAATGGGGTTCCTTTTAGTGGTTAACGCGCAAACTTGTGTCTTCTGGGGATTGAATTGGACTAGATTTAGTCGCCCCCAATCCGAGACTTTATTAAGCAAGAACTCGCGACTTCAGACTCAAGTTTGTCCCAGTACTCGGCGACGATTTCCCGAGAAATATTGGCACGGCCGGTGTATAACGCATCGCCAGTGCTGTCGTATGCATAGCAGTGAATGTCATCAGTTTGCGGCATATCATTGATATGCAGAAGAAACATCGTTGGTGATAGCAAGCAGCCTTGTGGAACACCATTAATAGGCTTGTAATCAGAGCATGCACCGTCTACTGCGACCTTAATACTCCGATTAGCAAGAAAGCTAGAGATCCAATCGCACAATTTCTCAGGAAGCCCATAGGAAGGGAGCTTCTAAAGGAGCGCTTTGTGCCAAACCCGATCGAAGGCCTTCGCATATGCAAACTAACGACCAATACCTCCCTTGGACTGTACTGCCTCCTCCCATCTATGAGTAAGGTAGACCAGAAAATCGCCAGCTGATTGACCACGATGGAAACCGTATTGACGGTCACCGATCAGCTTTGACGATTCTCCTGATGATAATTGTATATCACGACTATCGTTAACGAGATATGGTTATACTGCAATTTATGAGAAGCCACAAGATCTTTCTGGCGTATTCTATAGAATAGATTACGAGTAATAAATAAAAACAATAACGAAATCTGTTTCCTTTTTGCGCGTTATCTTCCTACTTATAGCTTTCATATAGTATCTAATATTCCATGTAACGTACTATATAATAAGAATAAGAAAGAATAAGAAGAAAGAATAAATAAGTATATTACGAATATAATAGTAAATATGTCTATAAAATAATTTAAGTTATATCAGTTAGATCGCTGCAGTCAGGTTCTTTGTCTATTTCATAAAAATTCAATGTACTAGTATAATCAATGAACTGTTCTTTATTTTCATAACAAGACTTCTTTTGTGAACATAGCTGATGAAATGTGTGCAACCATCAAAACGACATATCGTGATGATAGATTCGACAACAAATCATACATGACAAATATTGTAATCGATCTAGCTGTAAAGGGGTCCGCTGTAGAAGTAGTAAAAACGTAGAAAGATGCCTCGCGCGAAGAGCAGACACGCGATTCGTTGCCAAGATATCGAATATACAGCTACTCCCTGACGTGGAATGAAACGAAATGTACGTTCTACAATATCACGCAATATAAGGTCTTTCCAGTTTACAATCGTTGTTTTTTTGTCTATCGTTTTTTGTATAATAATACAGAATAGTATGTAGTGTACAGTCGTCGATATTAGTGTAGACTAAAAAATCTGATTGATAACCAAAAATACACTCAAAATTTTCTTTTTCTAAACATTGATCACCAATTTACCAGCACAAAGTGGTTATTTTGGGCAAATCTTCCAAGTCATGCTTACCAGTTGAAACATTTTTGGAAAGACCATTGACCAGAAGTGAACAGAAAAGGTCCTTAATATAATGGTTGTTGTGTGTATACAGATGTCTTAGAATTGTGTCTGTTTTTTTAAATGGCTATGTTCAGTTGTGGACATGTGCTGGTCCACTATTATGCTTGTGTTGAGTTTAATATGAAGTTCTGTTAACTACACCTAAGTTGCGACTTAACCTAAAAAGGTTTAAAGGTAATTCGATGGGTACCGGATCTAAACGGGGTATCCACCTCATCACTAATTTTAAAAAGTTTTCATAATTAGCCTGGCATTGAAAGTGTAGAAGTAAGGAGTACCAACTCCCATAGGAGAATAGTTAAAAAAGTGTCCATCTGTAAGCAGTAAACAACAGTTCAAAAACTCTCCACTACAGCGCTTGAGTAGCTACGGAGTATGTTAAATCACCGTAAAATACGTTGAGAGTGATTTTTAAAAATAAAATTTTGAAAGCAATAAAATAATTATTGTAAAAATAATTATGGTGTAAGTCTGTGCAATAAACAAATTATAAAAAGTTCTTTAAAATTTAGACGAGCTACAGTGGCACCACCCTTATTTAACGCTTTACTCCTTCGTCTGTACTCTGTACTCCTTCCTTCTACACTCCATAATTGAAACATCTCCCTGACATACATTTCCGATTCATAGACATCCCACAGATTCAATCAATACGAAATAATATACAGAACATCTATAACAGATCATTTAAGCCACATTAAGTTAGACTCAATTACGTTCGTGGCTGTTAGATGCCGTTACGGGTTACAAAGTAATGTTGCCGTTGCTGATGTCACAATAGAAATTTATAATTGTAAGTGTGACTAATGAGCTATTTCACAGTACAGGTGGTTATTACAGCTGGTACTGTAACTGCAGCCCTTGGACATCTATAGCCTACCTAAAGCACCACAGATATGTGGTCTTTCCCGAATACGGTAAAATGTTTTAGATCCTGTGAATATAGTTCTTCTGCCCTTCAAACCACCAGTGTATTGTCACATGGTATCAAAAAAGAACTAACACCGACTAGTAAAGTAACAGTTTTTATATTTAGTACCCTAAGGTTATATGTATGTCCTACTAGCCATTATTTAAAACGGAATTACTCGAAAATAATCCGATTAGAGTCGCGAAATATTACTTCATACGAATTAGACAAACATTACAATTTTGCGTAGCGTCCCAGTACGCAGATACTTTTACAAGAGACTTGTGTCTCTTAATTTGTGAGAGGATGCTAGAGAAGAGACTATTTATATATTTATTTATTTTTATTGTAACTCCTTACAACTAAGATAACAATGGATGGACTTAACTATTGACACCACTACTGGTCCTACACTTCGTCTGCCGGTACGAGGCTGGCACTTCAGAGCCTTTCTTCCCCATTGTCGTTTCTTTGAGCTATATGGCCAGCCCATTGCCACTTGTTGTCGAAAGAGACGACTGAGTGAAACTGAAACAGGTAACGTAACGGACGGCAGCATCTTTCTGATAACAGCTAAAAAAATAATAAAAACTGTCGTAAACTGGTAACAACTATGGAAAATATCTATACCCCCATAAGGAAATCTATGAGGGAGGCCTATGTTCATCAGGGGGCTTTTGATAGGCTGTAATGAATATTCGAACGAATGAATGTTTTTTTTGTAGAAGGGGGCAAACGAGCACGCGGCTCACCTTATGGTAAGTGACTACCGCCGCCCATGAACAACCGTAACTCCAGGGGAATCGCAGGTGCGTTGCCGGCCCTTTAGAAAGGAGTGATCTCTTTTCTAAAGAATGAATGAAGGTTATTTTAAATTATACTGGGATAAACATAATTACCTAAGTCTAGCCGAAGCTTCCACACAAAACTTTATTTAGGGACGAAAATTACCTTTTTCCATAAGTCAGGAGACATTGCAAGAAACTATGCTTGTGACTTAGTATAACTATATTTTATTTTGTTACTATTTTTTATTGTTTTTTTTTTACTAAACTACCAGTACAGCTTAGTGTGTTTTACACCATTTACATCTTCATTCTATACATTGCCTTATAAGAGGGACATTTGCAATCATCATCATCACCATTACAGCCCCTCACAAGTCCACTGCTGAACATAGGCCTCCCCCAAGTAATGCCACAAAGCACGGTCCTGAGCCACCTGCATCCATCG
>DWHP01003709.1:0-13155 GCA_018247895.1 Parnassius honrathi
TGAAGGAGGCGAGAGAGGTGTGTCAGGATCGTGCCAAATGGAAGTCTGTAGTCTCTGCCTACCCCTCTGAGTGACAGGCGTGAGTGTTTATGTATTAAAAACAATGTTATTTATAACACCTTATCATGCTTCGATCTATAGCGCTTCTTCGTCGTGCTTCCAGATCAGGCGACCGTCGAACTGGGTTGGATACCACGCTGACTACCAAGCAGAGCACAGCCATCAAAGTAACGCCCCGAGAACACGCCATCTTTATAACGAATTCTGCAAAAGAAACAGTTGTTTTATTTAACAGTTGTTTTGTCCTTTGTGTTAGATTGTGATAAAATGTGATGTGATAAACGTGTCCAGAGTAGGTTCTTCGAAAGAAACTAAAGTATATTATGGTCAAAGAACTAAAATAAAATAAAAATTAAATATTTTAAATAAATAAATAAACAGTAATTTAGATAAATAAACAGTAATGCGGTTATGTTAAATTTTGAAGACATATATTTTGGAGCTTCTTGCACAATTTTAGGATTTATTATTGTTTTAGGTAAGTTTGTAAGTTATTGTAGGCATCTCCACAATTATACTCGAAATTAAAATAATTGCGGAGCTCATTTTTCTTCAAATTAATAATATAATGATAAAAACAGACTTTTGTATACATTTGTTTTAATAGAACATATAATAGTATTCAAGAGCCAAAAATAATACAATACAGTTTTTAACATTATGGTAGGCAACCCCAGTCCAGGGGTCGCGGCATACAGGGCTAAACATTTCGGCACACCGAGGTCAATCCCTGTGGTCGTCACCTGACTACTGAATGTGTTCAATTTCATGGCTCAAATTATTACAATATTTCCTGCCTAACACACAAAATAAGCGCTTAGACGTGGACTAAACTAAACTAATGTACGATAAATATAATATTTGCTGTGAGGTTGTTGCGTATGAGAATCCTTCACCTTATTTAGTTCAGTGGGTGCCGTGAGAGGTAGTTAAGGGCGAGGCCGGAAATACCTCACGGTCCCCGATAGACGGCGGTATTATACAATCGTCAGACCGGTGACGGTGAGATTTCTGCGATTGCCAATTTGTAGTCAAGCGTAGCTACTGGAGATTAAGTCAAATACTTTAATAGAAGAGGTTTATTTCAACTGTAATAAAAAGAATACCGAAACATATTTCTAAAAATGAAATTTTATTTTATTGATAAAATGCCAAGGTCTTTCACTTTCTAAGTTTTTCAACCAATGTAAAATATTTTCCTACATTTTCAGAATATTTTGCACTTATCTAAAAACAAATTGTTATTTTTATTTGTACACGTATTAAGCAAACAAATCAACTAATCCTGACAATGTCCATTGTCAAATGTGTCAAAGTTGGCTCATATTATTAAAGTAAAATAGTTTTATTTCATTTTGCAACTTTTCTCTGACGAATAACCGCGAAAACTTCATTAAGGTTATGACGCATCAGAAAATAACACAAAAACATACATCGTAACACAAATTCAGTCGCTCTATCTAAAATAAGCTCAAATACAACTTAATAAGGTGCACAAGGAGACACTGCAACACAAGGTCGGTGGACTAGACATAGCGGCGCCACAGTGGGTGGATAATTTATAGTCAAATGTTCCTGGAAGTATTACATCCGTTAGAATGTGCCACTATTTCGAGTAATGAATTTGAAAGTATATTTGTTTCATATTGAGTAAGACCCTTAAAAATCTAATTTCTCAAATGTGTTGTTTTTTTATGACTTGTCTTAACTGCTGAGACTTAAGCCCAGAAAATTATCTTGTTGGCGCCGGCGGTGGCATGAAATTTACCTTTAGTTTATCCACAGCTTACATATAATGGAAATATGTTGGTTGTATTGTCGAAACTGATTTGGTATCGAACTGCCTCGGACACTGGCATAAATTAGCCCGTTTCTCTGATATTTAAAGAGTCATTTTTTTAGAATGTGCACTATGATTGTATTATTTAATCTCCCCACCTCCTTACCATCGTTTGACAATAAGATGGAAGACGAGTTTCATTCCTTTCATTAGTATATATACTAAGCTGTTCACCCTTTAACGTGTTCATAATGCTAGCGAAAATGATCGCAATCTCTATTTTTGACTCAATACGAGATTTTTTTATAAAAAAGTGACAAACAATCTTGCAGTCTGCATAAAAGTGGTAGTTTTTGCAGTCTATGTACACCTGCACACCTGCAACTAACTTCAAGTAAAGGAAGCTACGTATGCGTTGCCACCTGAGGACTATGACGGAATATCTTACAGCTTGAAACTCTATCGGCTCACTGGCTGGACGATATCAGGTCGAAACACAGCAGTGCAGGCACTGCTACTTGCCAGCAAAGATAGTGAAGAGGCTGGTGCTTACCCATTACCCAGACTGATCAAGAAAAAGAGCCCTACATCCCAGTTCCAATGTCGGTGTGATTACTACTCTACTCTACTGTCAAAGGTCACTGCTGAACAAAAGCCTCCCCTTATGGACGACACACACGTTCGATTCAAGTCAGTCATCGGATTTTCGATATATCGATAACTATAAATATATCAATATTTATAGTTATCGATATATCGAAAATCCGATGTTTCAAAAAATATCATTAGTCCTAGTTTGAACTGATCAGTAAGAATGATCAGTTGAACTGACCGTGCGTGTCACCCATTAGACTGCTTCATAGAAAGGATATTTGCTATAGTAACCATACTTGCCAGGTGGCTTGGCAACCACAGTTTTTTTATTATCATGAAAATACTCCCACACATTTCTGGTTTCATTTCCCCCATCGCCTCCTATGACACCCACGGTATAATATATTGTAGTGAATATTCTTCCGCCGCCCCTACTCGGCATAATACATATGAAACATTACATCTTTTTCTGTTCCATTTGGCATTTATCAAATAATAAGTCAACCGTACACTCACTCAAATATGTATATCATCAATATGATATTGTATTCATGAAATTAACATGAACATAAGTTAATGAAAGGCCAAACAGTGGAATAACAAACGTAATAAAGCATTATAATAGACAAAAGACCGCAGCAACTTGGGAAATGAACTGACCTATTTATTATTTATGAATATTCGCATAAGTTGTTCATAGTTCTGTTAACCTAGAGAATAATTACTGTAACTCCAAAATCCCGGTAGTTTATTATGAACAAGACTGGTGACAACGTACTTTATACCACAGCAACCGCTTGGCTTTTTGGTTTTAATTTCGTGCTTGGTAATTAAAGATAAAAAAATTACATTGCTACAGATCGGCTTATAAAAATAAAATGGTATACATTTATTTTATAGTATAGGATGACAAACGAGAACACAGTTCATTGGATGGTAAGTGGATGCTGTGGCACATAGACATCTACATTTATCCTCATTTAATAATCCAAATGCAGGACTGAGATAGAATGCCTTGTTTCCAGTAAAAAGGATCTCCGGTTCTCTACACTTACCATACGAAACACAGCAGTAATAAGCTGCTATTTTACGCCGGTATTATTAGCTAGCTTGAGTCGTGGTAGGTATTTTTATAGCTTCCTAGGTGATAGGACTACTTTCCTACCTAGAACCCGTTCTAGGTAGGTATCATCTGTTTACCTATTACTGCCTCAAAATAGCAGTAAGTTCTTTTATAGGAGAAGGGGCAAGCGAGCATACGGCTCACCTTATGATAAGTGACTACCGCCGCCCATTAACAACTGCTACACCAGGGGAATTGCAGGTGCGTTGCCGGCTTTTTTGAAAGGAGTGAGCTCTTTTCTTGACAGTCACTGAGTCGTATCGATTCGTTCACGTTCCGGACTTATGCCAGTATAGAGAGCTAGTAGTTACAGCCTGTCAGACCATTCCATCTTAGTCCTGAGAGGTGACAACGCATACTGATGCATATTTGTTTGAAATTGGCTGTAAGTGTCCCGGACTGATGTTCTCTTATCATCAGATGGACCATAAGTTCGTTCATCACTCCAGTCTCTCACAAAAATAAACACATCTTAAACTCTAGATAACATCATCACATCAAATTGTAAGTAACAGCGTCAATGTTACTTACAATTAGTGTCGAACTCAAGTCGCTCGGTGCGGAATTTTATTATTTAAGGTGCACGACATTTCCTTTATGTATAGTTTTAATAATTTATAATCTCATATGATATTTCTCTTTCTTTTATTTTTACGTTGTAGAGTCAAGCCGCAGATATACAAGTTGCAGCACGAATTGGCCTTCTCACACGTGGAAAGACCACGTTCTCATAGAATATCGTGAAACAATAGAATAATGCTGTGGTGTTTCGTATATCAAATGTGGAGGACCGGACACACTTTTACACTTGTAACGAAGTATTCTCTCATAGTCCTTAGGGATAACAAAGCATCTGCATTTTGGTTTTAATCGACGATAGACGTGTCAGAGTGTCTATGAGTCACAGCATCCACTTACTATCAGGTGGGTTGTGTGCCCGTTTACCACCTTTAATCAATTAAAAAATGCTTTTATTAAATAAGTTTAAGACTAAATCTGTACTAGCATTTTAATGTCGCTGTACTTATACATACACTCTACACAAAATCTTTGTACTCTCTGTTGTGTTATATTCTCACCAAGTAATGACTTCCCTCAGGCGTTCGCAACCACAGTGACATCTAGAGGTGATTACCGGAATCTATTACTGCATAGTCTATCGCAGTGGAGTTGGAATATAATTCCCTCCACAGAAGAACACGGGTATTCTAAGGTAACAAACGAAAGTTTGATATTGCCGATGCTAAGCGAATTTTAAAATGTTTCCCCGATTTTCATTTAACTAAAAAAGTTATAATAACAGCAATATTGTCACACCATTTGTCGCAATTTTAAGCGTCAAATTGATCGGTAAAAAAGTTTACCCCATTCTAGAATTTTTTCTGCAACCTGAAAGCGTTTCACAGACATATATAAATTGCAATGGGCAAATGAAATTAGAACCCGCGACACCTCAGCTACCAAGCTACCGATCGTCTTATATACAAAAAAATGTTTCATTAATACGTATAATCTCAGAAGCAGTTGAGATAACTCTTTATTTCCCCACAAGGTTATGGAGCAATAAATGAGCGCATCAAAATATGAGAAGGATTGTGCCCAACTTTACGATGTACTACGGAGAAAATTATTTTTAGTTTATAATATTTAATTTATATTGCTCTCCAATGATTGGTGGGCTGACCATCGCAAGTATTAAAAAGAACAAAAATGATTGTAAAAGTTAGATTCGGCGATAAAAACAAATAGTAATGTTAAATAGTAATTTTTTTTGCTATTTGATCGTTTTTTTAATTATTATTTGACCTTTTTTTTCATATAAAAAAGTGTTATACGAGCACACAGTCCACCTGATGCTAAGTAGATGCTGTGGCTCATAGACATCTACATTTCTCCCCGATTAAGAATCAAAATACAGACGCGTTGTCACCCTTGAGAACTAAGATGGATTGCCTCGTTTCCAATAATAAGGATCTCCGATTGTCTACACTCACTATACGAAACACAGCAGACTATGTGTACTGTGAGAGCATGGTCTTTCCCTTGTCGAGCCGTAGCATATCCCCACCAAATAATCCCTGAGCTTCGACAACTCATCTTCCACTTCCACTTTTTCCTCCTTTGTAGAGCTACATTGGAAT
This sequence comes from Parnassius honrathi, assembly GCA_018247895.1. Taxonomy (NCBI): domain Eukaryota; kingdom Metazoa; phylum Arthropoda; class Insecta; order Lepidoptera; family Papilionidae; genus Parnassius; species Parnassius honrathi. The sequence goes on from DWHP01003709.1 coordinate 5,699, forward strand.
AAGCGACAGTAAAAACTTATACATCGTATTCATTATACGCTGGTATTCAATGAGAGCGTGGTTTCCCGGTCAAGCCAATCCATTCGTGCTACAACCATAATATAGCTGCAGCGTGGCTCTACCACGTATAAAAACTTCCGTAAGCGGTAAAAAATATAAAATATACACGTATTATAAAATATCGAAACGTTATGTTTCTTAAAATTTTTGAGCGAATTCATAGACGCGAGAATAGACTGTTCATTGATTTCGGTGTATTTATTTTATTTGTGATGTCAGATAACATTCCAAGCAATTACATTAAAAGGTAAACCCTTTTTCCTTTTACTTAAAAAGGTTACCTATATACATTCAATAAAATTTTATCACGTGATTTCAAGCTTCTTTGGACATGTGAACGGTATCGGAATTATCAATACGCATTTACTGTTTTCGTTTTACCTGACTAGGCATTCCATAGCCATAAAATATTGACCAAAGAGTACGTATATAAAACACTGTATTTTTTTTTGGAGTCTATATATCTCCTACTAAAACTCATTCCTAAAAAGGTCATACCGTTATCATTCCAGTCTATTATAGTCCACTGCCGAACATAGGAGCTTCAATAGATTGCCTTATAAGAGACATTTGCCATAGTTACCACGCATGGCAAGCGGGTTGGCGACGTTGGCGGGTTTTTTTTTCAGTCGTTATTAGGAAAACGATTCTGCCCATCTCCTAATTTAATATCATCTGTCGCCCGATACGATACCCACGGGAGGATATGGGATAGTGGGTATTCTTCCACCGCCACGACATCACACGATTATAAATAATATAAATTAACCCCCGTGCTCCAATGCGTGTTAGCGGGTTTCAGTTGTCCTCAAAATATTTTATTTCTCCGAAATGCAGGTTTTGTTTCACTTCAAATTGCAATTAACAAATAAATTGGTACGGGGGGAGGAGGGATAGGATTAAACACGGTTTATTCGCGTACTGTGAAATTACGACGAGCACTTAGCCTCAGAGCTAACACACTTATACAGAAATAATTTTATTTTCGTAATTATAAGAATTGGTTATTGAAACAAAGCCGCAGCCTACAAGCAGTCGTCAATATTATATCGTTTCCACTAATTTCCTTAGTCATAATTCTCTCGATCTTACTGGGTCTGGAGGTCTACATAAAGACTTTCGTGAAGTTAATTAGCCAACTTCAAATCCTGAGAGAGATGACGGAAATAACTATACGTATTTCAAATGCGACAAACCCGCAATTCTCATACCGGAAATGGGCAGCAAAGGTGCAAGACATCACGTACCGCAATCTAATCCGGCTACTATCCGCTTGGTTAAAATATAGGAAATAACAAATTATGAATATGAATTTATTACATTTAAATAATATTAACCAGCAACCCGCGCTGGTTTCGCCCGAGTAGGATGTATTAAGATGGCGATATTAAGATTTAAGACAATCAAAGAAGATTAATTAATAATTTTTTTTTAAATATAAAGGTTTTCCAAATAAAATATAGCCCAGATTACTACCGGTATCACTCTCCATCTGTTCGTGTAATTTCATTACAAACGGTTAAGCCATTTCGAAGATTAGACCGAATAGGACCTTAGACCTTATAGACTTAAGTGGTTTGTATTCAACTTGATATCTTTACCGGTTTTTGAGAAAAAGGGTCTTAACCGACGGATAGACGGATGGGCGGACGGACAACAAAGTGATCCTCTTATTTCGTACAATAGTTCGTTTGCTCGTTATTTATTTTTTTTCATTTTAGGTACGGAACCATAAAGAGTAATTCTTATTAAAACTAGCCAAAACGTGTATCTAGTGATTCGCCCCGTCTTCGCACGGGTGATTTCTGGATCTCAACAACAACGCCACCTACTGGGTCCAAATATAAACCATCTAATATACATTCGAACACACACAAAAAACTTCATCAAAATCGTCTGTAACAGACGGGGATAGAAATATTTTTTCTGTTCTATCTACAAACATTTAAATATTTGAATGTCGTTGTTTGTAAAACAAATTTGTTTTACCATAAAACGGAGCATAATAATTTAAAACTAAGAAATTATCAATTAGTTTGCAACTGTGATTGGACTTCGGTTGATTAGTTGGGTAATTTGACAAATATTGCCGTCTTAGTGTACATAAGTAATTTGGGGCTTCGAAGAATTGAATCACTTATAGTTGGGGTAACAAGGACCAAAAATCCGTAACTGTGGGACGCGGATTCGATCAACGTAATGTAAATTGCATTAATCGAATCCGCTTGAAATGTTCAAATTGAAAAAAATCCTGAAATGAATCATTGCTTATGAGCAACATTTGTAAATCGTCCCGTGAACATTATTCAGTGTGTGTTTTTTGATACAGAAAAAGAAATAAATTAATCAATTTATCTTCCTTACGTCAATTGCATGAACTGCAAAAGATGTTTTATCTCCATGTTTGCGCAAACAATTCCCTATGCGAGAGTGTCTTTGCATGGGGATATAGGTTGATGTATATATCTGACAGATCCTTTTATAATTAATTATGAAATATCAGCATGACAAACGCAGTCACCTCAATAAAAAAAACAATTTAAGGCGATGTTACGGTTCTTTTTAACCTTTTTGAATCTCTGCTACATTACTACTATTATAACAACTTACAAAATAATCTTAAACAGCTAAATAATTGATTATATAAATCAAAATTACAAGAATACCTAATTAAAAATAATTTCTACATCATTATGGGCTTTGTTAAATCGTAAATTGTAATGTATAAAAACAAAAACTTTTGCATATTATGTATAACTGTAGCAAAATATGTTGTTCAAATGTGGTATTGACAAAATGTTTTTAATACCATATTTCACGCAAATAAAAACGCTATTATTATTATTGTCTTTAAATGTAATTATTCCGTAAAAGCATTTTTCTTTAAATTGTATATTATACGGACAATAGCCGAGTGGAGACAGGAACGCTGATCGTAATGATTGTCTCGATAAAATATGGTAATATGCACTAAATCGCTATTTAAACATGAACTTTCAGGGATTCCATAACGAAACCGTGTTTAGTTATATCAAATGAAAAGTTGTTGTTCATGAGCGGCACCAGTCATTTAACATCATGTAAGGAGCATTTGCCCCCTATCCCATTATAAATATAATATAAATATCATAAAAAGGCTTATATTTTAGGTAATATTCAAAAATATTTTACAATTTTTTTTATATTTACTAATTCCCGTTTTAATACTGCTTTGATGACCGTATAAATATCCACTACCCCATATCGCCTCGTGGGTGTCGTAAGAGGTGACAGAGAGAAATTCAAACAGGGGACAGATAGCAGCATCTTCCTGGCAACAACTCAAAATAATTAAAAACTGCGGTTAACAAACCGCTCGCCAAGGCTGTCAACTATGGCAAAATCTCCCTCATGAGGCATTATATGGGGAAGGCCTATGTTCAGCAGTGGACTTTTATAGGCTGGAATAAATGAATGGATGGACCTTATAACACTCCTCACTCACTCCAGATGTAAAATATACAGACCGGCGACGAGGATCCTCCCCGCCTCTTCAAAAATATGAAATACATTGCGATCATTATTTCACCTACTAAGCGTGGCGATTTTTTTATTGAATAGGGGTGACAAACGGGCACACAGTCCACCTGATGGTAAGTGGAAGCTGTGACCCATAGACTTCTACATTCGTTCTCGATTAAGAATCAAAATGCAAATGCGTTGTCACGCCTGAGGATTTGGATGGAAATCCTATATTCCAGTAAAATGGTTATTTAGTTTCTACACTCACCACACGAAACACAGCAGCATTACGCTGCTATTATTCGCTGGTATTCTGTGAAAGCGTGGTCCTACCCTGGTTGCGCCGACCCATTCGTGCTACAACTATAATCCCGCTGCAGCGTGTCTCTACGCGTAAGTTGACAAAGGGAAGTATTTATAGCTCGAGGATCTATCTCTTCGCTCAAATATCCCCCCTGAGGACTAAGATGGAATGCCTCATTTCCAATAAAAAAGAGTCTCCGGTTCTCTACACTCACCATAAGAAACACAGCGGTATTAAGCTGCGATTTTGCGCTGGTATTCTGTGAGAGCGTTGTCCCTCCCCAGTCGAGCCGAACCATTCGTGCTACAACTAATACCTATAGCTGCAGCGTGGCTCTGCCATGTAAAAATGATTACGATTCCTCCCTTTAATAGGAGTAGCCCATGTCCAGTAGTGAACTCTCTTAAATAGATAAAGAAATTGGAAGATTTCCGTAAAATTTTTCTAGGACGGGGTCTATCTATTTGGCAAATTTCAATTAAATCAGTTGAGCCGTATATGCATCCTTGATAAGGACATATCCAAACGTCTAGAACTTACTTCAAAAGTAGTAAAATAAGCACAATGCTTTCGAGTAGATTATTTGCCAAAAACTGATACAACATCGTATCAGCAAAGTCTAACTTCTGCTAATGTTCTAATTTCATACCAAATTCTAATATACGTTCTTCTAATGCTGTGGTATCAGTTTTTCAAATACATATCGTGAAAATGTCACTTTCTTTTTGACAAATGGCCAAGTAACGAGCTTCAAAAGTTTCAGTTTTCTATAAATTGTCGCTAGATGTCCTGTCATCGTGACTCTTGGCACTTAAATTAACTCGTAAATATTCAAGTTTGTGTACACTGTAGGAAATGAAAATAAAGTAACATTTACCTTTTAGCTGACTACAAAAAGGAAGTTGTTCTTAATTCCACTGTATATTTTTTCTTTTTTATATGTATGCCACGACGATATATTTGTCAATTTTTAACCGACTTCAATGTATTTTAAACGTAAATTCCCGTAAAAATTGAAGAAAAAATACCGAAGTAAATTTACAATTTAAGTGTACTACTACTGTGTACTGTGTACGTGCTACTATATATATAGTTATGTAGACTTGTCATGGATAGACGGTATAGTGGCAGTGTTCCAATACCCCATTTCGTCCCGTGGATGTCATAGGAGGCGACAGAGGGATCAAACCAGAAGAAGAGAGTACCAGCGTCTTCATAAGAACAACTAGAAAATAAAAAATCAACGGCTATCAAATCATCTGCAAAGCGTGGCAACTATGGCAAATGTCCCTCTTGTGAGATAATCAGTGGGAGGCTTATGTTCATCAGTGGACTCCGGTAGGACGTAATAAATAAATAAATGAATGAGTTATGAATAGTATTAATTTTTTCTTCCTTTCTTTTTTATGACTAAGTACTACGTCTAAGTAAGTACGTACTAAGTACTAGTCCATGGCTAGGCAAAGGTCTCAGACAGTAGGCCTATGTTTGATTATTTCAACACAAGTTGTCATGTCAATTGATGCATTTAAGTAGTCCTTTTCACGATGGGCAGGCCGTTTGAACGAAGAGATAGATCCTCGAGCTAGAAATACTTCCCTTTGTCAACTTACGCGTAGAGACACGCTGCAGCGAGATTATAGTTGTAGCATGAATGGGTCGGCTCAACCAGGATAGGACCACGCTTTCACAGAATACCAGCGAATAATAGCAGCGTAATGCTGCTGTGTTTCGTGTGGTGAGTGTAGAAACTAAATAACCATTTTACTGGAATATAGGATTTCCATCCAAATCCTCAGGCGTGACAACGCATTTGCATTTTGATTCTTAATTGAGGATAAATGTGGATGTCTATGGACCACACCATCCACTTACCATCTGGTGGACTGTGGTGCTCGTTTTTCACCCAATGCTATAAAAATAACTACACGAGAAACTCAGGTTATCCCGATACGCTAGTAATTTTAAGCTAGGTAGCTCGTTTAATAATATTCAGTCCTATAGTAGAAATATTAATATGAATGGAACGCATAATCCCTATTATGAGTTGTCACAAGATCCAGTAACAAAGCGACGGAGCCGGGAACCCGACGCGCATTGTATACTTAAACGGATACCTGTGACGTTGTGACGTCACTTTAGTATTATAGGGGTTTTATACATGGCGACCTGCGACCTCGTTATAGAATATCAATGGCTTTCGTTCCACCGTAACAAGATACTGACATTTGAAATACAAGTTGCAATTTCTTAAGAAATTCATCTAAAGCGATAGTGGGGAAACTATCTTAGTAGGTAAAAAAAGAACAAAAACCTCCGTGTTGTTCATGAGAAAAATTTTGTACCGTTGTAAACAATTCCTTTGAAAAATATATAAGGCATACTCAAGCAAGACATCCTGCAACATTAAATTGGTCATTCCTAACGTAATGTTGAGTAAGCTAAAATTAAAAAAATACTTTCTTAACCAAATCTAAACAAATAAATAGTAAAATTTGTGTTGTTCTTGATACATTAGACTTTTAAATGCTATGTAGTAGTGAATATTCTTACACAATCAATACACGGTTAAGGAAAACAAACAACAGGCACCTTCCTATTAGAAAAACACTTCAGGAAAATAAAAACTATTCTTGCCAACCCGTCTGTCAAGCCTGTCAACTATTACAACTACGGCAATCTATGGCAAAATGAGACAATCTTTCAGGCCTATATTCAGCAATAGAGATTTAATAGACTATAATGATATCATTGTTAGTGATGATGTTGATATTCCTGATAATATTACTGATCTTACAACCTATGTATATCTTGACTAGACCTATTATAAAAGTAAACAGGTTGGTACGTAAAAATTATTTCTGGAAAATATCAAAATTTGATTATAATCGAAATTAAAAACGAAGTCATAATCCTGGTCGTTAACTTTCTAGTACTTTAGAAGTATTTCGATTTCACATGATATTGCATAGAAAACGCTGACAGTTTTAACGCTCTTCGAATATATATGATAGATAGATAGCTCTTATAAAATGAATTCAATCATTTATTTAATATATAAATGAGTAACGATTTCACAGTTATGAACCTCGAACATAAATTATCCTTTCATAAAGTAATCATTCAAACTTTACCCGTTTTAATGAAAAAATCCAAAATTCGATACACGCTTTTCTAACGTTTGCAGAAATTTTAATCATACTCGTCCAACTGCAAGATATTAAGGGACCGTAAGGGATAGGAATCATGTTTTTTTTTATAATTGAAACAAATTTTAGGTAAAAAAATCCACGGCTTTCGCATTAATTTTTAACAAAAAACCTACGTTTTTATATTAAAATTACTTCGTGTACAAAAATTATCATTCGTATCGCAACGTAGACCATACTTGGTAGAGCCATTTTGAAGCTATATCATTTTTGCAGCACGAATAGTTCGGGAAGGTTAACTCTCACAGAATACTAACGTATTCGGGTATAACGTAACGGGTCGGCAAAGCATCTGCATTTTGCTTTTTAATTGAAGATAAATGTAGATGTCTATGGGCCACAGCATCCACTTACCATCAGGTGGACTGTGTGCTCGTTTGTCA
>DWHP01003710.1:0-13154 GCA_018247895.1 Parnassius honrathi
TGGAGAAATTCTCCAGCTGATCCCGTGCGTGAGTTCGAATTAAATACAGTGACATACGGTGTAACTAGTTCACCGTATTTAGCCCTTCGTACCCTGCATCAACAAGCGGTCGATCATGCTTCTGAGTTTCCTAAAGCGGCTGACGTTTTACTTCATGACACTTTTGTGGACGACATCACGACGGGAGCGACATCTTTAAAACAGGCACTTGAGCTCAAAGATGAACTTATTAAACTACTGAGTCTTGCCAAATTCGAGCTGCGTAAATGGAGTAGTAATTCGGCCGAGTTTATTGCAGCTCTACCGTCTGAACACTGTCAAATACCTAAGGCCTTTTGTGACGAAAAACACGACCATATCATTAAAATTCTCGGTATCCAGTGGGACCCCGTAGAAGACTTCTTTACTTATTCGTTTTCAGAGTTCAATTCCAATTTAACTAAGCGTGCAATATTATCAAATATCGCTCGCATCTGTGCCCCAATTGGTTGGCGAACTCCTGTTATTCTAATAGCCAAACTATTGCTTCAAGATATGTGGCGCCTTCAGCTGAGTTGGGACGAACTCGTTCCACTTGAGGTCGCTCACCAATTGCACAACTTTATCTCTGAAATTCGACATGTTAAACAGATTAAACTGACTCGTAGGATTACATATGATGACGCCGAAAGTTATCAATTGATTGATCAGCGTTATTTTTTAATAAAATGAGCTTGAACTTTTATAGTATTATTGCTATTAAATATTTAAAGGCGCTTTCATGTTTCTTAGCCCATGACAAAGGTATATACTTTGTGTACTCAATTTATTTTGGTTAATATTATTTATTTTTACCCTGTGGGTGACACTACCTGTTAAAATAATAGAACATTAAATTTAAAACATATAATACTTTAAAACTCAGGAACACAATTCATATTTTTAATCAAAATTAAAAGAATCGCTCACAAGTCGTGCATTTTTGGATTTTCCAAATAAAACTAAGTTACTGCCTCTCTGCGTAAATCACAATTTTAAAATATGCATAAATATATTATTTTAAGCTATGCAGACTTCATTCTAAGAATCTGCCTCACCTCAAAGTGACTTGCAATTTAAAACAAATTTTAACAAACAAATTTCATGAAATTTTGTCATAATTTTGATAAAGCCGGACAATTTACACGCAAAGATTTTGACTTATGTTTTGAAGTTTAAGTCAAAGTACTTCGAAGAAACCAAATGTTTGATTATGATAGTAACTTAAGATAATCTATCACCCAATTTTGTCCCCGAGACCAAGAAAAAATTCGCACTTTAGAAATTACATTTACTATTTTGAATACATTAGGAAAATAAGAGCTACGACGGCTGATGTAAAGACTGCACCAGCTTTAAGTATGCCAGCTCAGGATGAGCTAGCTTCCAGTCGGGAACATTGAAAGTGTTAATCATAGTTTATAATATTGATTTCATATTATAGTACCGATGAAGAAAAAAGTGAGAGCATCTTTATATCTAATAAATTGAAATATTTCGAAGATGTCCGCCGGTACGCATTGGAGAAGCGCGGCAGACTCCCTCTTAATTCAAAAATCTGTCCCAAATACATGGAGATTAGCATCCACACATAGGATAACATTGAGGTCGGTTAATGTGTTGTTAAAGGTCCTTATTTCTACGAATTTACCATCTTCGGCTGCATCACTACTTACTATCAGGTAGGATAGTAATATAATAGTCAAGCATTGACTTATATTATTAAAAAAAATTAAGTTGGGTTGGACACATGGGCGCGCACGATCGCGCGCGTTAACACGCACGCAAGCACGCACACGCATGCACGCACACGCATGCACATACACATACAGTAACGAGCATTAAATATAATGTTAAATAACAAAAAAATTAATAAACTTATTACTAAGTATTATAAGGATTTAAAACAAAAAACTTATAAAACTCAATACTACGATTAACATTTGAATAAATTCATTATGACTAAAATTTTTAACAAAATAAAGTTGTTAAGAGAAATGCCTCTTAACAAAAATAAATTGAGCAAAGTAATCTGAAAAACCTCTATAAAAGTCATTGTTAACTAAGTTATAAGTGTACATTGTTGGATTGCTTTTATCTTTTACATTTTGAAATTTATTATACAAATTTTTTTATATTTTGTTATTCATCATCATTATAATAGTATCAGCCCCTCATAAGTCCCCTGCCGAACATAGGTCACCCCCAAGGAATGACACACAGCACGGTCCTGGGTCACCTGCATTCATCGACTTCCTGCATGTCTTACCAGATCGTAACTGCATCTAGTGGGAAGGTCGCCTACACTTCGCCTACACTTCGCCTACCGGTACGAGGCTGCCACTCGAGAACCTTTTTTCCCCATCGGTTATCAGTTATTTGAGCTATATGGCCGGCCCATTGCTACTTCAGCATACTTATCCGTTGGGCTATGTCGGTCACTCTGGTTCTATTGCGGATATCCTCGTTACTAAGTTTATCACGCAGAAAAATCCCGATCAGAGCGCTCTCCATAGCTCGCTGAGCGTCCTTATACGGCCAGCGGTGAAAGAGTACGTCTCAGATCCATAAGAGATAAGACATTCCATAAGACACTGGCAACATACACTGGTTGTACAATCTCCTTTTCAGGTTTTGAGGTATATCTGACGAGAAAATGAGTCGTAATTTCCCAAACGCTCTCCAGCCGAGTTGAATCTGTCGATTGACCTCTTGGTCGAAGTTGGACGTAACTAGTTGGACTATTTGTCCCAGTTCAACATACTCATAAACAACTTTAAGCTTAGTGCTTCCAACAACTACCGGCATGGGTGTGACATGGACATAACTACATAAAATCTATCCGTTGGAAAACATTATTGAGGTAATTGAGCATAGTGCTTAGGTCCTCCGGCGATTCTGCCATAAGAACTATATTGTCGGCAAATGGAAGGTGTGTGATGTACTTGCCTTTGATGTTAATATCGTATCATTTCCAGTTCAGTAACTTAAAAACGTCTTCCAATGCAGCGGTGAAGAGTTTCGGGAATACAACATCACCGAGCTGTATTAAAGTTGCGTAAGTCCCACCCCATGCATTTGGAGATATTATATCTTTTCAGTTTCCTGTATGCTGTCAAATCTGCTGAAAATATAGCTTCATTTCCCGTCTAACAGCCATAACATTAAGATTGTAATCGGAGATTTTTGTGTTCTTCCGCGGCAGGCCTTACAGAACTTAGCTCCGACCGTATGGAAAGTTTCCATGAGCTTATTATTCATATCGTACACTGCATTTCAGTCTTCTAAGCACTGAAAACGGTTTTGTAACTCGAGTTGAAATGTTTCGGGTCTTTAGATTAGAGCATCGACGATAGACGAGGTCACTCCAACTTTACGTTTATGTTCAGTGTGCCTCTAACTATTTGGTGATCGCTGACTATTTTGACCCATGCAATCACTGATACATCACCGATCAATTGCCATCTAGTTGTTATAATGAAGTCAATCTCATTTTTGTCGCACCGTCGGGTCTCGACCTGGCTCACTTTTTGTGGGGCCACTTCTGAAAGCTTCCGCTTCTGAAAGAAGGAGTTCATCTTTTTGAGTCCCTCCTTCTCCATGAAGTTAGTCAGCTTCTGGCCGCTTGGGTTCCGTTGCCCTATCCCAAATATCCCTTCAGCTCACTGTTCTCTCTCGTGCCTAGTTTTGCGTTGAAGTCTCCCATTAACACCGTATAATGTGTTATGGAGGAATGCATAGCTCTGGACATATCCTCATACATTTCCTTCACCTCCTCCAGTTGGAGCGTAATACCTGTATAACCTTTAGCATTTATTATTAATTGTAGGTATTTATAGTGTAGGTAGTGATGCAAATTATAGTTTTTATAAACGGCTTAATTATTTTTATTAAACTGACCTCAATTTGGCGTGATAATTATTCTGATAATTTACCTGATCTTTAGGCATAAAAAATAAAAAATATTTCAGAATTTTACAAAATCGGTTTGTGTTACCATACCAAGAAGCTTCGCTTACTACTTGACTTAAAAATATGGGCATCATCATCATCATTACAGCCCTTCACAAGTCCACTGCGCTGTTCGTACTGCGCTTTAAACGCAATTATTATCTGTTTAAGCGTTGTAAAAAAGTACGTAAAAAATAACTATGTAAATTTAAAAAATTCAATCGGTAAATTCCAGCTGTGTAGTGGTAACATAAGAGTATTCTACACCTTATTATCCCGTGGATTAGTGAAATGGACATCTTCGTATAGCAAATATAAAATGTTTAATAGGCCTGCGTTCAGCAGTGAATGATGATGACAAAAAGTGCTTAATATATCGGCGTAACTACGATTCTTAAAAAGTACTAAATAGACTATAATTTAAAACAGTTAAAGACACATAATCAATCCCATTACTATACTTCAGATACTGTTTTAAGAGCATGTGAAACTAAGAACACAAAGCAGTTCGTGCCTTCTTAATTACCACTTATCGGAAGCACTCCGTTTTAGTTTCCGCTATACTAAGTTCTCGGAGCTCTTTGCATTTAATTTCCTGGGATAGTAAATTCATCAAGCACTTTTTATCGCACAGACATGGGAAACGAAATGCTTTTTGTTAAATAAAATATTTTTTGCTTGTACTTAAAAGAGGTTAAAATTATTTTATTTTTCTATTCTAATAAATATGCTACATAGGTATAATTTCAGTAAAGTCAGAGTCATACATATATATAGTCAGTGGCTAACTGAGTTGTGACGCTGAGGGCCGCGAGTTTGAATCCCGCACGGAAGAAGTATTTGTGTGACCTACAAAAAATTGTTCTGGATCTAGATAAGCACAGCGAGTGAGAGAACGTTTGTCCTCGTGCAATTTATAAACGTAAACTTGCACAAGGACAAACTTGCCCTTACAATTCACGAGGAAAATGTTAGTTAGTGAATGAGAGAGGAACTTGTAGAGGGCCCTAGTAGTGACCGCTCAATATTTATGCTGATCTTATACTAGAACTTTAAAACTTATTGAACCTCTGCGTATTAACCGAAATTTAACTATTGCGCAAAACCAAAATCATTATAACTGAACTTACGTATAAGTGCTTCTTGAATACAGAAACGCGAATCATAAAAATTAGTTCGATGAAAAAATTAGTGAAGATGACGCTAAAAGACCTTTGGAACATGTACGTAAGAGATCATGAAACCTTATAATCGCTATATCAAATGAAAGGGTTTATTATTTTTAGGTTATTTTGGGAACACATTGTACAAATTCATTTTTATTTTATTTTATTCAAATCGAACGGTTTAAGCGCTTGCGTGCACTCTGATCGTTATTATATTAAAACATACTTTGACGATTTTCAAAATTCTAACCAGTTTAGTGCTTTTCGATCGAAAATTGCAAGGAGTGTCGTTAAGTTTTAAATTATTAAGTTTGAAACATAACCACACCGCACAATTTAACTTTTGTCGTTGCGAAGTATAACACGCATAAACTGGAGATTTACAACCTTCTTGAGAATTATTTGTAGATCATTCACATTGTACAGTGTTCTCACCATAGACCATCATTATACTTAAAAAAATTATAACAGAAACCCAAGCAATATATTTTAGACAATCAATTCTCTACCTCTACTCACGGAAATTCTTAACCACATCATAATTTCATGTCAATTCATTTTTTGTGTTTAACTTAGACCGTTGTTACACTATTGGTAAAGATATATGAATGCAAACGAATTTATAGATTTAGTAAATTATAAAACTTAAGAGAAATACGTAAATAATTTGCGAATAGAGAGGTATAACTTTAAAATAAATGTGTTTATTCTCATAGGTTAAGCATCCCTAAAAAGACGTAGAGGTAAAGGCGTAAACTATGTATTTTTTATAGAATACGAGTGAAAAACGAGCACACAGTCCACCCGATAGTATGCTGTTATCAAAATCCGGATGCATTTTGACCCCTTAGGACTAAGATTGAATGCCTCTTTAACATTTAAGAGGTTTCCGCTTCTCTACATTCAATACATGAACCACAAGAAGATTAAGCTGCCTTTTTACATAGTTGAGTGAAAGTTTGAGAACGTATTCCTTCCCCGGTAGAGGGGACCCAATCATGCTACAACCATAATATAGCGGCAACGTGGCACTACCACTTATAAAAGCGTAACTTTAGCATAAAACTACTGGACTTACGGAATAATTTTGTTTCGTGTTTAACTTGTTGCATGAATGTTACCATATGATCAACCTTTCCTCATTATTATGCAGTGGTGAACATAACTTAAGACAAATTTTCCTTATTATATGTGTCATAAGTCGATAACCGTTACGGGAACTCTGTTACTGATGAATCACGGGTGAATGAAACTAAGTATACATTACGGCGATTTAAATTCTAGTTAAATATACAATTTTATTATAATTATGAAAAGGTACAAAAGGAGCTCTTTTCTACTTAGAATTCCAATATGAGGTTTAGGGTAACATTCTCTCACCCACAGCATTACGAAGTTTATCTTATGTAAAACTATATTTCTTTTATAAATAATTTTAATCAGTTCAAAAAACAAGGAGATTTCATATTTGACGCGTACGGTTTTCTATGTCCTCGCATGCTATTTTCAAATGATTTTTGTTATTAAATACACTACAGGGGTAAAGTAAAAAGTAAAGTAACAGCCTAGATACGTCTCTCTGCTTGTGCTGGGCACAGGCCTCCTCTCATTTCTGATAAGGTTTTTATGGCAACTGTCCCAATACGTGTTGGCGGACGTCACGTCTTCGAAATATTTTTTTTTATTTCTCAGACATGCAGGTTTTCTCATGATGTTTTCCTTCATCATAGAGCACGTGGTAAGTCAGCACTGTAAATTGCAGTTAACAATTTCATTGTTGCCGGCGGGGTCGTACTCGGGTTGCTGGCGTAGTGTGAAATTTAGTGGACACTAACCCACTGGGATACCACGACTCTCTGAATTACCATTTATTACGTGGTGGAGCCATGCTGCAGTTACTTGTACACACTACAGTGCTGTGTTTTGTATTATGAGTGTGGAGAACCGGAGACCCTTTCTACTGGAAATGAGGCATTCCATCTTAGTCCTCACGTGTGACAACGCTTCTACATTTTGATTCGTAATCGAGGATAGATTTAGATGTCTATGGACCACAGCAATCACTTAACATCAGTTGGACTGTGTGCTCGTTTGTCACCCTATCGTATAAAAAAATACCACGGTTCTCTGGGCTTATTCGGGGGTGGTCTCATAATTTTAAGAAAAAATTTCTACTCTGAGCTTAGAAAAATATAGGATGAAATTTTCAATGTAACTATTTAGACGGCATTCTAGTAGTAACTTTGAAGTAGTGATTTTCTTAAAAGAGTAAAGAAATATTTTTTTTTATTTTTTCCAAAGAGTTAAAAAAAGTTTACATAAGTTACAGCGTAAAAATACAGGTCACAGCCGAACATGGGCTTCCCCGCTAGAGTCCTAGCCCTGGTAGGCACGCTGGCAAAACTATTTTATTTTTAAGTTGTAATTAAGAAGATGCTGCTGCCAAAAATATTGAGTGCTGATTTAGCGCATGCATTTATGACACTTATAAAAAAAATCCGACGATATGTGAGGTCCGTCAACACGCAATAGTCCATTTATTGCTATAAAACCCTCTAACACAAGAATACCTGTATCCAGCAGTTGCACGTATATAGTTTGTAACTTTTTATTTTAAATCGTGACCCTGATTTTAACTACGAAAATCTTGACCCAATATCGCACTGATATTAAGCCAAAAACAAGCTGATGAAATAGCCGTTTGATGTCCAACCTAATACGTTGGTTATTGTTTCAAATACGTAGAAATATAGCATATATTTCAATATATTTGCCAAAGAAAATTGCTTCTGATCTTGTTATTGCAGCTGCGGACGTCTAAAGTTAGATTCTGTTATTGAGAATCGATCAGAACAAACTCTGTCTATAAAATAAAGTTGTCTTAAATGAAGATGTTTAATTAATGAATTTGCGTCAGAAAAAGTTGCTTAATAGTATAATGTTTGATTTATTTAAATATCTCCATTGCATTAAAGCGTTGTTAAGGTGTATTATTAATCAGATGATTTTTTTTCAAAGGCTGGGACAACATGGGATTCCCTAGGTCATATTAAATTTTGCACATAAATATATTCTCTTTTTCTACTTATTACCGCATCTGGATAGCAAAATTCTACCTCTGAACTATTTTGGTCACCAAGCGGGAGTGCGGTCATTGTCGTGCTGGAACACGGGTAGGGTATAAAAATAATTTTATTTACAGGCTGCGAGACATTCCTTGATGGTCCTCAAAGGTGACAATGAGTGTATTGCCTTCTTTGCCCACAATTGTAGTTTAAGATTCTTACAGAATGTTTTAGCCTTTGGCGTTAATATTGATGGACTGCCCTGGTTTTTTTTAATATTATAAATGTGACAAACGAGCACACAGTCCATCAGATGGTATGTGGTTGCTGCGGCCCATTGACATCTACATCAATCCTCGATAACGATAGTCAAAATGCAGATGCGTTGCTACCTGTGAGGACTACGATGAAATGCCCCTTTTCCAGTAAAAATGGTCTCCGGTTCTCTACACTCACCATACGAAACACAGCAGAATTAAAGCTGCTATTTTACGCTGGTATTTTGTGAGAGCGTGGTCCATCCCCGGTCGAGCCGACCCATTCGTTCTACAACTACACCAGCTGCAGCATGTTAAAAGGTTAAAAGTAATATTTAAAAAAAATGAAACATTGAGCTGTAAAAAGAAATTTCTTCTACATCTTCATCAACCCGTCAAAGTCTACAGTACGCTAGAAGAGAACGTATCCCGTTTTAGAGACTTCAATACATAAAATTTAGACAAATGTTGTAACTAATATGATAAAATTAAACATCATTTAAAACGTTCGAACTACTTATTTTTAAGGAATAAAAACCAGCCAATTCATTCAAGCCCTTTAAAAGCTACTTACAAGATAGACCCAATTTTAAATTTTCATCAGAATTCTGAATACGCTATTCTATTATACCCCGGGTATAACAGAATAGCCGCAAACTATCACACGGAGAGTATGCCGCTGCCCGGGCACTTTCGCGGGAAATCTTTCCTTTTCCTTACCACGGCTAAAGTGGTGACGTGATGGGAAAACCCAAACAAAACAACCTTGGGAAATAACAACTTAAAGCCCTCGTCATTATCCTCAAGAGCTTCTACCATTCATTCCTGAAAATCATCTTCTGCAGTTTTCATCTGCTGCAAACCAGTCCAACTAGTCTTCATCTTGACTCACCGCAGATTTATAAGGCGGACTTCTGGAACTTGCTTCGTCCCATGGTTCTCACTGGCATCGCTTGTAAGTGATGCACACGCCCTGTATAAGATAAAGCTGTAATGGCGAAAGGCTAACAGCACTAACATTTCAGAATAAAGATAAAGATATCACACGGATAAGGTAGCTCAGAGGTGGTAGCTGAGAAGAAAAGCGCCCACTGTAAATTTCACAGTACGCGAGCAACCCGGGTTCTAGCCGCGCTGGCGCCAATGAAATTGTTTATTACAATTGTACTCGTAAGTACTGATTTCGTACTTGGCAGTGAAGGATAACATCGTGAGGAAATGTAAATGTTTCGAAAAAATATATTTCGAAGACATGTGAAGTTCACCAATACGCAATAGGGCAGAGGGTGGACATTTCCTTGCCCTAAAACCCTCTCAGAAATGACAGGAGGCCTGTGCTCAGCTATTGGACTTATATAGGCTGTACTTTAACTTTTAAATTTATCACACGGAGTGTTGGCCACTCCCCGGGCTAAATACATTGCCCGGCGCGAGATTTATTATTTCTCGATAATGTATTCATTCAATTTTTAAAATAATTATGGTTTTAAGAAAACCAATAACAATCAATCAATATTTTATCCTGCAGATGTAATTGAATCAACTAAGAGAGTCCAGAAAATCGTTCTAACTTCGATGAATGTTGAAATAACAATAACCATTTAATTAAAAATACGGCTGCTAAAGTATTAAAAGTAAACACTTAAAGAAATACAAATTAAAAAACCTTTACACGTCAAAGAATAAACATAAATGGGTTTTTTAAACAAAACGAAAACTATTGAAGTTTCAGCTGAAAACATTTATTCGTACAGGAAGCTTAAAATAAACTTCATATTATTTAAGTTCACAACCGTATAAAAGCAGTGTTTACTTTAACGGTTCCCATGTCTATAATAATTTGAGGTTTACGTTTAGGAATAAGTTTTAATCTAGTTATTAAGATATTTTTGAACTTATAAGACACAAGACCAAACCTAATATATACACATAGATAAAATTGGAGTATCTGTCTATAATACGCTCAAACGTTGAAAGTTTAAATAAACGCGATAAAGTCCATACAAATTAGGTTAATTCAATGTGCGATGTTCGCGTAAATGACAAATCATTACCGAAATAACTGCCTTTCATCGAGTCTCCCTTAATTGCTTAGTTACTATTAGGACCTTATGACCATTTTTAAAAGTTTTGTCTACCTGCCTGTCTGTTAGAAAGGTTCTCGAAAGGCAACCTCATACTGGTAGGCCAAGTGGAGAGCAGCCCCCCACTAGATGAAATGACGGTCTGGTAGGATATGCAGGCAGTCGATAGACGTGAGTGGCTCAGGATCGTGTTTTGTGGCATTCCTTGGGAAGGTTTATGTGCATCAGTGGACTTGTGAACAGCTGAATGGTGATGATGATGATGATGTCTGTCCGTATGTCAGCCCGAGCAATCATCAGAATGATTGACATTATTGTGATGAAACTTCACGAACGGATAGGAAGCATAGCATGGAACTATACAGCTTATATTATATCTGAAAAACATGAAGGATTGTTAGTGAAATAACTTCCCGAAAAATTTGTTGACAATAAATTGTCGCAGATCTATAATAATAACCACGTAATTATTATAGATCGCAGTTTTTTGTTTAAACTTTGTGCTGTGAGACCTTAATTCTTGCCAAATTTTATGATTGTAGGTGAACGGAAAGTATCCTATACGTTTTGATCAGTGAAATTGCAAAGTATGTTACATAAATGGTCACGTACTTTAATTTCATTTTGACCTTAAATATTTTACACCTCAAAAGAACCGGAAGGATTTAGTATTTTATATTAATTTTAACACGATACTTCTACCCGTTGCTAAGGGTTTTGACAGTTAAGCAGATAGACGGGCAGATGGACGGACAGACAATAAAGTGATCCTAAAAGGGTTCCATGTTTTCTTTTTGAGAACTCGAAAGATATACTTTTGCAGTTCAGCTAGTAGCCGTTAGTCTTAATTTTCGAGGAATGTAGTTTCACACCTAAAACTCGCTTCTAGTCCGTTATTACAAATGAATTTATTTATACATAGTAACTATTTAAAACATTCTCAAACTATTGTGCTTCCCAAAATACCTGAATAAAACTTTCTATTAGCACTGTATTACATTAAAAAACATATATATATATACGTGGTAGAGCCATGCCACAGTTATATTAGTAGTATAGTTGTAGCACGAATGGGTCGGCTCGATCAGGGAAGAACCACGCTCTCACAGAATACCAGCATAAAATAGTAGCTTAATGCTGCTGTGTTTCGTATGGTGAGTGTAGAGAACCGGAGACCCATTTTACTGAAAACGAGACATTCCATCTTAGTCCTCACAAGTGACAACGCATCTTCATTTTGATTCGTAATCGGGGATAGAGGTGGATGTCTGTGGGCCACAGCAACCACTTATGTATTTAACTCACTTATGATCATTTGTCACCCTATTCTATAAAAAAAATAAAGGGAAACTTTTTCACCTAAGAAGATTTCTTATTTAATTTATTTTAATTGTCTATCTTTGTTTTTAATTTTATATAATTTAATGCCATAAAAACAATTCTATTATATGTATCTACTTCGTAGATGTGCCGAATAATAAACTAGAAATATTCTGAAATTTCCATCTACATCGAAGATTCAATTTTGTGCCTAAAAAAATCTACGGCTAGAAGGGAAACCTAAATTTCAATGATATAAAGTCGTTATTCAATACATTAAATCAAAAAAATAAAACACTAAATTAAAACCTTTTGTATTTTCAGCTTCGACCATACAGCTTGAAAAACTGACAGGCGTTGGGAAGAGAAGATTCTCGAGTGGCAGACTCGCGCTAGGCGACCTCAAACTAGATGGAGTGACGACCTAACCTGATGAAACATGCATGGAGCGGGGGCGTAACATAGCTACCGCCGTATCAGCCGTATCAATGATACGGGCCCCCGGGCTAAAGGGGCCCCGAACGTGTGTAAGCAAAAATTCGTAAAATATTATCCACAATCTCACTTAAACTCCTAGGCCGTACTTCTCAAGAATAAAATCATATAATCAAATAGTGCCCAACGTGCCAAAAGAAGACCTGTCAAAAATTGACCAATTTTCTGTAGTTTTTCTATACATCTCGATAACAGAAAATTATGATGATGTGCCTAAAAAAATAAAAATCCGCCAGTTCCTTTTGGGATTTATAGCAGTATCGGATTGTAGTGCAAGACTTAAAACTGTAATTTTAATTACCATAAAAGACATATTATTTCATGGTATATTGGATTATTCCAAATGTAGAGGATAAGGTTACAATGGGGCAAATGTCATGTCGGTTGTACGAGTATATGTGTGATTATAAACCCTTATAAAAGAACATGGCCCAAATGTCGATTATGTTCTTCGTGCGGCACACGCAATAAATTTAATTTTAAACAATGCTACGAAATGTGTTCCTTTGGAAACGCGTGTTCATCTATCTACCCTAGATCACAGAATAAATAATAATAATCTTTATCGATAAACATATTATTATATATCACTGTCTTAGAATTAAGCATATGTAATAGGGTAACATTTGTTGGTGAACCAAATAAATAAATAAAAAAAATAAAAATATTACATGCACAAAATTTACAGTGGTCATTAGCTCCTTAACTAGGATACTATACCTGTTAAGGGTCTAATAAATAGGTAGGCTAGTACTAATAGTTGCGTAGACGGGCTGGATAATCGGAATTCATATATAT
>DWHP01003711.1:0-13153 GCA_018247895.1 Parnassius honrathi
AAAATTTCATTTTTAAAGATTTTACCTTTTCCTCGCCGATTAGCACTTTAACACACTTATATTCATCACAAGGAACATTTTCATTGAAAATTTTATCTTCTAAAAATGTTATCCTCCCATTTTCACTAAAAATCTTTGAAAAAGCATAAATTTTTAACAGAGACAACAAAAACAAACATAAACATTGAAATGGGAAGTGAACTTGCAAACGAATCGCACGCACCCCCACCCGCTAACGCACTCGTAAACAACTTCAGGGCAAAGCCCGGCTTTTGGTTTCACAGTAATTGCTATATAAACATTTCGTAGTTATATTTCATTAGAGAATATTTTGCCACGGGTTAGAAAGGGAGCGATCGTCTTCTCGAAAGCCCGGTAAAAAGCCAACGCGTGCGAGAGAGACGAAAAGATCAACTCCTTGCTTTCATTAATTTTGACAGTCCAGTGTATTTCGAATTGAAAGCAAACTGCCAAGTATTGACGTTACATACTACAAGGTCATGCCCTGCCTGGAAAAGAGGAGCGCGCAGGAAATTTGTAAAAGTTTGAAACAGTTTACGAGTATTTTATTAGTTGATATTATTGATTGAGCACTTTGATAGAGCAAGCCCGGCTTCTGGACTTCTATGGAGGCTTCGCCACTGTAGGGAAGGCACTGATGCCTGAGATACAGGTGATAACCTAGTTCGGAAGACAGAGCTCCTTTGTATTTAGACATATTTGGTTGCTAATAAACGTTATTTATTATAATTAAGGAAACACGGGTCTTATGCGTGATTCCAAATATCCACATCCCGTCCACGTCCACTATACACTTTTAATAAAAAGTATATAGTGGAACTACCCTCCGGAGAAGACTGGCTGAATGGACAGGTTATCTGTGAGGTCGATAACCTTGTATGGTACACCGATGGCTCAGAAATGGGTCTCAACCTAGGCTTTGGAAATTATAGGGAATGCCCCCAATTCAAACTTAGTATTAATAAGGGTAGATTAACCTCAATCTTCAAGACAGAAATTTTCGTCATACTTCAGTGTATGGAAATTAATTTGCAAAAACACTACATCAATCATATAATGTATATAAACTGACATTCAAGCAGCACTGATAGCGCTGAGACCAAACTTAGTGAACTCGTAGTTAGTTGGAGACTGCGTGATACCGTTGAACACCTTGGGATGTACAATAGGGTCCTTTAAAAATGGGTTTCATGCCGTGCATTGTAGGCAGTGAACTTACCGATGAGCTCGCACGGGAGGGCATAAAGAGCACATAATTTGGGACTGAGCCATTTTGTGGAATCTCAAAAACCGTAGCCCGATTGACCCTTGAAACTCTTTATCACAACAAATCACATAAGATCTGGTCTGATATACCAGGCTTAAAACATCTTAAAACCTTAATCCGGGCTTTTGATCGTAAATTCGCTTCAGAAGCTCTGGAATTAGGTAAAAATAAACTGCGTAATCTGGGAAGAGCCCTGACTGGAAATTGTTGTCTTAAAAAGCGTCTAGCCATCCTGAGACTAAGCTGACTGATTGTGGGCCCTTAATGTGCAAATGTAACACATCTGGGAGTTTATCTACTTCGCCCAGAAGAAGTGAAATTGCTCACAGCTAAGCAACTCGTATTCATTGAAGGCATAGGACTTAGCTGTGAACTATAACCATAGCAGCGATCACAATAGATCTTTTAGGTCGAAGTGATACTGGTCTTTCTTGACTTGCATACACTTCTACACTTTTTTGTGCTGCTCGCACAAAAAAAGCTATGCGGTCTGAATCTATGGGTTTATCAAAGGTATCGTATTGTTTGAAAATTTTGTCAGAATTTTGAAACAGTAGCGAGCCTTTTCATCTGCTCTAGTAACAGATAGGTCCCATTTTTAAACCAGCCCGATCCCGAATGTATTATATGTGTACGAAGCCACAGATGAGACGCCAACTGATCCTAAGGAATTGTTTAAAATTAACGTTTTTTACAATGTGATTGATACAATTAAAAGTGCATTGGTTACTTGACTTCTATCAAAATTCTATAACACGTGTTCGTTTTTATACAAAATGAACACAATTCCTGAAATGTCAAAAAGCCTGTGTTGATTGCAAATCAGTTTGAGATTTGTCTAGTTGTAAAATGGTTCAGGAACTTATGAGCTTGAACCCATTATATAAAGATCTTCAGTTATCATTCGCCGAGTTGAGCCCATATTTTTCCCAAGTGTATAGAAAGCACTCCATATCTTGTTAACTATGTCTGTAATGTAACTGTCGCCAAACGGAAACGAAGTTTTAGTACTTACAATTTACCTACGTTACTACTGTGCTAGGAAAGACTGTCATGTCTTGGAATCATAGAATTTCCACAGAAATTCTATGATATTATATTCTATTGCCAAAAAGTTGCTTTTCATTAAGTTTGTTGTTTGTAATTATTTTATCTTTTTTAACACTGTGTGCAGAACAACAGTTAAAATAAATGTTGTCAAACAAGATTATTAACTCTTATTATGAGAAATAATCTGTACAACTTGTCACCGCAGCAAGGCAAGCATAGTGGTGTAGTCGAAGGCAACAGAGTAGTGCGAGCGGAATGGATACGCGATTAAGCAGGACAACTGCTATGGCAAGAGCGAGAGGCACAAATGTGCTCGTCCCGCACATGGTCCCGCATATACACCTGCCTGTAGGTATTTGACGGGTCTGCTATTTAAAATCACGCCACTTTGAGATATCACACCACCTAAAAACTTTACTAGGGCTGCCACTGATGAGGTAGTTAAATTTTCCTATACTTATTGCTACTGATTATAGCAGATAAACTGAATTTGAATGAAGAATTTATTACTGAGCAAGATTAGTAAAAGGAAGTGAGTTTTAGTACCTAGTACGAGCCATGCTGCAGCTATAATTATGCTATAAAAAGTTGCTGCTAAAGTGCTTATTTTATTTAAAAAAGTCATTGTGTTTTTCTGTCGAGAAATTCTTAGTAGCTGCTCAGAGTAACGAAGCTGGCGGCTTTTCGCCCCGTGCCCGCACATAAATTCGTTGGGAGCAAGCCTGATCTTCCTCCGGTCGTGTCGTGGTGTGTGTGTTTACTATTACAGTTAATGTCTATTCTGTTTTAATAAAAATAAAAAAAACTAACATCCAACGAAGGAATGTTAAAAGGTAAATACTGGCGTAGGAATGGAAATAAAAATAGTATATATAATTTTAAGTCGTTTATTAAAATAATATTCCTTCAACTGAACACAAGGCATGGGTCCAGACCTAATAATTGAGTTTTCTAATTTGACAAAGATTTTCCCTACAAAAAAAACGTAACCGGCTCGACGCAGAAGCCGCCTGTCTTTCCTCCTTAACAATAAAAACAACCTATAAAATCTATCAACATAAAAGACCTTTCAGAGGTATTAGGTATACCCACAGTTTTTAGTTTAGTTAAATTTGGCACTGACAATTATGTATAGTAAAATTGTTACTGTCCATCTGTTAATCCCTGACAATCTGCAATTAGTTCTAGATAGTTTTGGCACGCTTTTTCTATATATTTTATACCATGAGAATAAGACAATTGAAAATAAAGACAAAAATAAAAACAACAATTCTTTTCCTCTTAAAAGAAAGCAAATAATTCCATATAATTTCCATAAATTCAGAAATAATCCTTAATTTATTTTTACAATGTGAAAGTTTATATGCAGAAAACTATAAAATACCCATATCAATCAATATTGCACATATCATGCAAAATCATGCCAATAATAGAAGTCTAAACTGATATAACTGTATATGTTTCAGTCACTTTATATATATGATTAATGCATAACTCTTGTCATTTATTTTGTTAAAATTTATTTATTAATCACCGAAAGCACAATTTGCATAAAGTCATGGGTTCGATATTGCATTTAACAATGTTAAAAATCTTAATAATAACAATAAAAAATAGTAATTAACAAAAAGAAGTGTTGGATAAAACAAACCATCCGAGAACATTCCAAGTGTGGTATTTTATTAGTTTTATTTAATAATAATTATAATAATAAATGCAATATTTTTAATACCAAAAGTGTTCTAAATATTCGTGAATTTATATACAAGTTTTAGTCCCTGGTAAAACGACCAACAATCAGCTTTACGGTATTCAAATAAGTGACGTAACTCTCAAAATTCTGCTTCTTTATTGGAGTCAGTATTGAACTAATATTTTCATTAAACTTCTTTTTATATAGAAATAATGTATATATAGGTAAGTAGCATAGTACACTTATCATCTAATATGACACAATTAGATTAAAACCTACATTTTATACATTTACATCGCGTCTGTGTGTGTACTTACACATATACATAGGATGTTGCAACTATTGCCTTTTACAACTTACAATAAGATTAAAAAATATAATAAACAAGAATGTTTAAATCCGCTTTATACTAAAGCATTTCATGAATTTAATTTAAAGTAATTTCATTACCTTGTTCTAATTTGAAGATTTCCTTAGTCTTGTGCATCATATATAGTATCTTTATATTTAAAAATGTATATTTTAATGTCTTTAGAAAAAATTAATTTTATTAATGTCGAGACTGCATTCAATTAAGGTACCATTGAAAACAAAAACATCATTAAATAAAATTAAGTTTTAATCTCCTTTAAAAACATGAGTCAAATTATAAAAGGCAATACTCACAACAATGTATTAAATATTTTTCACTCGTACAACGTGCCTAATCTAATCTACGACAGTCTAACAATTCCGCACAACGGAAAAAACAGTTGTCCCTTAGGGTCGCCTTAATTATTTACGCTGTACACAAGATTGAACCTAAGGGAGGTTCTTTTAAAAAGTAAAATTATTAATGCTACATGGAACATTTTGTGGTGCAAGCTGTTTGAAAATTTTAAACAAATTTACTGAGAGAGCAATAAAGGCGGGTTTCGCCAAAACAGTATTGATTATACGTTTATTTAATACTCTTTCATTAGAGGTACATGCGACAGGAAAACTAGAAAAACATTTAGGTAGTATGTATGTGACATTTTATTCAAAATTTGAAGAATAACTTAAGGTTATCTGTGTATTTCAGTGTCGAAGTTTCCGTGCAATGCAAGTAATGTAGCGTCAAGAGAGTGAATCGTTCATTTCTTTGTTAAAAAATACTACCATGGCTGTTGTTGTCAAATGCACAAAAAGGGAGTGCGTAAAAATTATTGTTGAAAAATTCAGTCCTAATGAAAATCTCTACAGCCCATCTTCACTTACATATAATCAAGATAAGGTTTTATTTTTACCTTTTGAAAGCAATAACAGTTATACTCCCATAAACATTATAGAAGACGTTTTAATTTAGACTATACGTTTAGTGCATTCGCATACATAACAAAGACAGTAATTAACACTCTTGAAAGTACTTATTAAAATAGTGTTCGAAAATTTCATTGGTAAAATAATTGAATTATCTACGACCATTCTAGACTTTTACTGTCCATAAAAATAATAACGTACATATCCCGACGAGATAATAAAGTTTAATAATTACAGAGAAATAAAAAAAGCATAAAAGAAATTCGTTTTTTATTTTTATAACTTAAACAAATTAAAAATGAATTTTAATGCACAGCTATAACTGTTAAATTATACAGCGTCTGAGTCAAAGCCAAATGATATGGTTAATTAGCTGGTTAGTTTAATGCAATGGCACAAATTGTTGTGACTAGTCATTGAAAACTGAAAATGGTCCAATGAAAGAGTGGATTTCGAAGATGCAGAAATGACTTGCTTCATGATGGGGTACTTGAGATCATGGTTAGTGACGAAAATGTACATTTTAATGTTTATATTAAATATAGTCATGGTTTGGCGTAAATTATTAACTTTTCATGTAAATTGCGTTCGCGCGACGTTTAGAAATATCGCACATCTGTCTAAAATAATGATGCTTAGGCCTTTCTGAAATATTAAAAAAGAAAACTATTTTTGTAGAATAATGTAATGTTGTTTTTACAAAGTGATACTGTTAGGTGCACAAAATGTCGATATTCCCGAATGTCACACAGGCAAACCCGTGTATTTAGCACCCGATGAAAAAATGTGTCTGAAATCACACGAAGTTTTTATGGAGTTGAAGAATCTTGTTATGTCACAACCAACACAACTTAGTGCACTGAATGACTGCTAGATGGCGTTGGTGAGATTTTGTAATCGTTACATTTATTAACAAAAGGTGGCGTTACGTACAAATTGTCAATCTAAAATGTTTCACACATTTGAAGGATGTTAGAAAGAATAACTAAGAATTGCTAAAATATTTCAAATTGACAATTTGTAGATTTGCTAGGAAATTAGTAGGAAGTGTATATATACTGTGTTTCCGATCGTACAAATTTTTATACTTTAGTTATATAATATAATCCCTAACAATATGTTTCTTTGAAGTTATCAAATGTCCACCTCAATAAGGAAGTTGTAGATGTTTGTACGCACTAACCATATGAAGATGGAAAAAACACAATATATCAATAATCGGGTAAGCGGACAGCTACAGATATTTTTGTGGCAATTGTAACCAATTTAAAAACATATTTTGTTGCATAAAATAATGTATATTAATAAAGTATTGTGTCAATTCACAAGAGCCAAATAACCAGTCTAGCAGCATTCAAACAGACCATGCCACATCCATATCGTCACATCGACATATCCGACAGAATGTACCATCACCAAACTGAACCCAACCGACAGCAACGGAGAAACACAGTCACTTCTTACAATTTGCTGAACACTTTTACATGATCCGAGTCTCATAACACAAACACAACACAGTGTCAGTTGGCACATGGACTGTCACTAGGATACCGAGATGACCTCGTGTCCGGGTCGGGTTTGGGCAGCTCGCGGCCACGACTGGGAAGTGAGTTGGCCGACTGAGAGGGGGTTGTTGGCGTCGCGGGGGTTGGTGCCGACGGGGTGTCGGGGCGGGGGCGGCGGGTCGGAGGCGGGCGACGCGAGCGACGACAGCGCGCTGAGCCCACCGGGGCTCGACGCCGAATTTAGCGGCGTGTCGGCCTCCCCGTCGCTCGACGCGTCCGACAACTCCTCCAGCTTCACGTCCTCCTCAGAGCAGGGCGACTGGGGTGTCGCCATCGGGTGCGGCACGCTCCCCGACGCCGCCGCCAGCGCTTCTAAGTAACGTACGCACTTCTTCTTCCGCCTGCAATCACGTTTCGTATAATTAGTGAGTTACTTACATTTGGAAAATATTTGTGACAGTGCAGTCTGATTGTAAGGTGCACATGGTCTGATTTGCTTACATTTAGACGAATACCATATGCTTTTTTACCAGCTTGCCTCTTCATAAAGTTCTAATAGGAATAGATTAAAACCATTTACTTATTTTAGTTTCATCTATATTAAGGATGTTACAAATGTCTGTATCCGAATCGGCATAATTTTTAACATCTACATCATCTTTTTAAAATTAAGATAAAAACAATATGGAAAGGACAAAGAACTCGGGCTTTAAATTGGTGAAGTGTAAGGTCTATTACATCGTACGCGGTTTGTCATTTTTTTACGAATGCAAATACAAAAGCAGACATAAAAACAGATATTATATATAACGTGGATGCCTATGTATCTGCAGATGCAGGTACATATCTGTATCATTTCTTTTTCAAGTACGAAATAATTCAAAGACAACTGATTTTCACAAATTTAAGAACGTCAAATAAAAAAAAGTTATTAAAAACATATGTAGAAAAAGTTCTGTTATATTAAATAAAAACAACAGCTACAAAATTGTTACAAATGTTAACTATAAACATGCTGAAATTGTTACAAATGAGATAAAACAAAAGGACTATGACTACCTCAATGAAGGAATATTTAAAACCAACGGAACGCAACACTCATGCAGCGCTAAGTAAATTGACGCATACCTGTATTATTACACGTCGTTCAACAAAACAATTTATATACTATATCTACAACGATATGCACACTGGTAATAGAAGAAACTTAGTTTAATGATGATTTTTGCACTTTAGCAAATTGTAAGTATATTATAGTGGCGATCTCGTTTGTGGATCTCTGTTTTAAAATCGTCTCATTTTACACCATTTGCACCATCGATCAACGAATGTGCATAAGATATGGTTGTATTGTCATGGCCCTATAGTCGACTTCTAGCGATAGTCAAAGGATGATTTTATCTATACACTAAAATCCTTCAGTTATTCGATTATATGGTAACAAAGCGGGCACTCTGGTTAGTTTAACTTTATAAATGATTTAAATCAAATTATGCGTCGTAATATATACGAGACAAATAAGTGTCTCAAAAACTTTTGGTTGATCTGAGAAGACGTCATTTTGAAAACCATGCATTTAATTTGCTGCCATAGTAACAAATTTCATTGCAATGAAAACATATTTAACAATAAACGTTTGATAAAATTTGTTAATAATACATCAAAAAATCTTATTTTTACCTAAGTACATAAATGAAATAATCTATGTTACGAATAAACAGACTATAAGAAAAAAAAAACAAGAACACAATCGGCATTAACGAAACTCCATGCTGCAGCGAACTAAACAGCGTGATGTCGACTCAATCAACTGACCGTGGTACGTCCTGCGGCGGTGGCGGACCGGCACTAGAGGTTCACGTAAGTGGGTTCTTGTGGGGGGCTCCCCACCAGACTGGCGGGCGGGAGCGGGGTCGTTGCTTCGGGCCGGAGGAGCCCTAACCCTCCCGACACCATAACGCTACTTGACTCGGGGCTGATGCCCAGGAACGATATGCGATAGCGGATTTGTTAGTAAAGTTAAAGGGGACAAAATACGGTAAGTGTTAAGAATACCAGAAAATAAATATAATATAACATTAAATTAAGAAATTAACGGATTAAATAAAGTATTCAAAAATACCAATACACAATAAAAAGAAACATTAACAAAAAGTATAAAAGTAGTATAAGATCATTAAAAAATCAGGCAGAGTAAGAATTTTTCAGAGCAGAAAAATTACAAAAATAATATATCATAAATCATGTCATTTTAGAAGTAGAAACAATAAAGTAAAGAAAGTAGAGTCAAGTAGAGTTTGGTGTAGAAATTGAATAATCAGAGCAATATACGCGTAAAATTTTACCAATAGTGCCAGCGGAATCCAGCATCGATCCATGAGAAGCGGCAATCATGAGTGGAAAAAAACATTTCGATAAGTACAAACATTATTTACTTCACACTAAATATTCTTTAGTAACTTCCGAACCTTTTCGATAATAAAAGCGAGCGTAAATTCAGAAAATGTGTCAAGATTTTTTTGAAAGTTTTCTTCGACAATGATTGCCTTTCCTCTGATGATCTGATCTGACGCATCTATGTATATTTTTCTAATTCCTATTAATTCACTACCACACTTTGTCTACTTTCAAAAAAATCTATTCCGTGTGCTTTCTACGTTGTATCATACTTATTTCTTTGTGAAAAGACACATTTTCTGAATTGTTTTCTGCTTCGCCGTACACGATTCGTATTTGACCAGACTCATTTAGAGTATGGCAAAACGAAAAATATTGATACCGTAAACATTTTCAAAACATAAAACAACATCAACTACAGATTTTTTTGAATCACAATAATATTTCACAACTAATACGATAGTAAAATTCAAGTTGCGACTGGGCTCCTCTTGCCATATTTTGTAAAGACGAAAAGATAAGCCAAGTCTTTCCACATAGAAACAATATATTTTTTGAAATAACATATTATAATTATCTTTTTAAAAAATTCCTTTAGATAATTTTGTAAATAACTTTATTGCTAAGTGTAAAGAAGTCTCAACTACCCACCTGCAAGGTTTGCACCATTGGTTTTGTTGATCGAGGCCATATCGCGCCCGACATTTCTTCAAATTATTTCCTGGAAGTGCCACAGTAATTCTGTTAGAATACGTCACTAAAGAGATTCTTAAATTAGTCAAATATCTACTAGATTTTTCTTTATGAATCGTTAAAATTGGATTTTATAGCAAATTAAAAATTCAACAGCAAATTAATGGTTCCACCATGTGTTGTGGGAATAGTGACTTTCTAAAAATAATGTTGAACGAGTTATCTGGTCCAAAAAGCGACATTATTTAAATTAAATTAAGTGGTCTCACATATTATTATTTAGCAGAAATAAATTTACTGGAAATGATATTAGAAGCATCTTAAAATAACTTTGCTACACTAAAACTACAAATAAGCATACATGCAACATACCCCTTCAAACTTGTTAGTGTCATGCAGGGATAGGAGTGGGAGAAATAAAAAGGAATAACGAAAAAAACATTGGTTTTAAAAATAGCGCACTACTCGCTCTCATTTGGAAAAAAAATAGGTCTAGCTACGCTATACGGTAAACAAAAACAGTCACAAATAAACATGACGCTTATAAGCAAATTGAAGCAGAATAGGTTCTCCGGAATCAAAATAAATTATTTATGTTCATTTGGCCAGTATCATTATACAAAACACCGCAGAAGCATCGGCAGCTTTTGTCTGAATTTAAGTGTCAAGTCGTCGCTCCTCTGAGGTAGACTCCGTTACAGAATCGCTCATCTTACATAATACCGTTTTGTTCTCAGCTCTTCATGCATACAATATATTTCACTCTACACCTTTGCATACTTGATATATCTCAAGAAGGCTGTCCCAGCCCACACAGAGTACATCTACTGTCCCTGCAAAGCAATTACTCAAATGTTCAAATATTGACTTCTGGATCATATCATGCACGCTCCCCGAATACGTAGGCGGCACTTCGGAGCAGGACGGAAAGCCAAAAACCGGGACAACCTTCGAAGGAGTGCCACTTACTCAGGGTGTTCTCATAAAATAGCGGTTGTAATTACAAAAAAATATAAATAAATAAATGCGATAAATATTAAATAAAAATCATTATAAATCTACGACCTGGACCCCTTCAACCATAGACATTCGGCAATAGTTCTAATTCGCATGGTTGCTGGAACCAAAGTTCAAAGTAATTGAACTCACGCGAGTTGAAGGCAGAGAGGGAGGGAAACGGGGAAGAGAGAGGAGGGAGCAGCCAACGTCTCAGAGCTAATCCTTCATTAATTGACCTCATTTTTTTAATGAGACGAAGCGTGCATATCGCAATCGTTGTGAGACGTCCGCTCTTTAGGCCATGTGTCAGATTGTGATCAAGTTAAATTTATTTTTTATTAGCTCGCTTTTTTGCATCGCTAAATGACACATTGGTTTCTACGCTTAAAGAAGGGAATTTCAGGATGGGAATAGTTTTAGAATAGTAGGCATAAAGGAAAAAGGAATTCGACGGAGCGAAAGGCAATACCTCCATCGATTGTCTCCTGTTTTCGTTTCCTCTTCTTGCCCCTTTGCGTATTAGCCCTAGACGACCAATCGGGATAGAGTTGCATGTGTAGCTGGCGTTCCCGACGCGCCAACTCGTAATACTTGGCTTGTTCCTCCCGGCCGAGTGCGTGCCACTGTACCATCAATGGGCAGCAATATGGAAAGAAAAGAGAAATGCACTTCGACGGCGGCCCAACACGGCTCGGCCCCGTCCTAAAAGCTGGTGCTAGAAAAACAGCCCGCTGTTCGCGTCCCCACGGCAATTTTGATCCTAACGTGAATGAGAATGGCCAATTGTGTTCCTCACAGAACCTATTCTGCGGTCGGTCGTCGCGCCTATACATAGAACAAACCAATGTTTCCGGGGGTGTAAGGTAAACAGTACACGGTCACTCGACGACTACAGTACACAACAGGCAACAGCCGGCCGGCGACGGTTCCGGCCGCTTTTCTAGCACAGGTACCGGTGGAAGAGAGTAAACACGTACACACGCACACACGCACACTCACATACAGGGAGGGGGGGTTACGGAGTCGTCAGTGTGGACGCAAGCCGGAAGTTAGTTAGTGTTAAGGGGACGCGGGCGTCCTGAGCGAGAGTCTCCCGGTTAGAGGATGGAAGAGTCTCACTCTGCCCGCTGCGGGACGGGCATGGAAGGAAGGTGAAGCGAGTGTACACAAGCGTCGACGTGACCCAGCCCCTCGCGTATCGGGTTACAGTTCCTAAGTTCCAATACCTCCCAATTCAGCGGGACCTCGGTCCTTTTTCCGCTTTTTCTTTTTGGAACCGTAACCGTAGTTGTCCCTCGCGCTCCACCCGGGGTATAGCTGCATATGGAGCTGTCTCTCTTGCCTCGCTTTCTCATAGTATTTTGCCTGCTCCTCGCGACTCAATGAATGCCACTGCGTATTGACACGAGTATTGCACATTACGGGGTGTCCACATCGGCACCGAGGATTTGCATCACCTCATGAACATTCAACACGTTGGTCGCGCTTGAATGCTCATGAGTAAACAAGATCATGATTAAACACAGTCGCTACTCTTGTTAGGAATGAGATTGCGTTCTAGGAAACGGCTAACGGGTTAGATTCTCGGGAGCGGTCCGCGTTACGGTCATCGTTATTTATTATTCAATACATCTAGTATAGATTGCCGATACGGCGTTGCCTTGTCTTGTCTTGCACGCTGCATTGTCTTGCAACATGAACGATATGTTTACATGACTCCTCGCGAATCATATTCCTAACAAGATTAACAATGAAAACATCGGCTCAATATGAAACAAAACACTGATTCAAGGGTAAAATAATAAATAAATTATATTTTTATCTGACGTATTTAAAACATAATGGCCAATTTAAAATTATTTTGAACATTAACAGGTATGATCAATAAATGATTTTGAAAGAAAATAAAGTTAAAATAATAAAATAAAATACATATGCATTCAAGTCGAACTCACCCGTCTGCCAAGGATCTGGTTGATCGCTGCGGACTCCTTAAGGGTGCATTCAGCTACAACTTTTGCCCTCATTTCTTTCATGTATAACATGAAGGCGTTTAGGGGTTTCTTTATGTGGGGCTTCTTGTTTTGCTCTTTATTGTTCGTGTTGGTCGTACCTTCCGATTGTTTTTCGCTTACGCTGCTACCACTGCTCTTCTCTACCTGTGATCTGAAATAAAAACAGCAGGTATATCAAAGCGTTTTTATTTTCCTCTATGCGTAGTTAAATGTAATATAAACTTTATATATA
>DWHP01003712.1:0-2500 GCA_018247895.1 Parnassius honrathi
AAACAGTTGTCTGTCACAAGCCGTAAGATCGTTTTGATCTTTTATTACGACACCCACGAAACAAAGGTCGGTAGATTCGTTACGCTGTCGTGATGACCAGGAAAATGGAAATGAAAATTTAGCAAAGATGAAAATGTATCTTAGCGTCTGTTATGAACTGTTTACAAAAACATTGTGTATGATAAATAATATGTATGATACTAAAAAGCCAATGAATTAATCGGGTGTTATTATGTAACCGAAAATGTACCCTCTCAGAAATGAGGGGCACAGGCACAGGCCCAGCAGTGGGACGTATATAGGTTGTTACTTTACTTTACTTATTATGTAACCGAAAATGTAAATCCAACTAACATAGAACTGAGAAAATAAATTTCGACTTTTAGATTCCAATTTCAATAGAATATCTAAGTTTATTTATGAGTTTCTTATATTGGAATATTGATATCTAGCAGCGATAAAAAATGAGATCATATATTTTACCTTCAATATTAATTTCTGATATAAGTTTATTTTACTTATTTGTAGTTTAGAGTGTGAAAATGAGCTGAATTAAAATACAGTACAATAATCTTTATTCTGCACCTAGGAAAGATAAATATAACAAAAAAAAATACAATTTTCAAAAAAGAAAAACAGAAATACATTGATTTACAAATATTTTATTTACAAAAGAGCAACAAACAAAAACCGGAAATCTAAGACAATTCATTAAGACAGAACAACAAAATTTTCCGATTTCATACTCGTATTTTATATACTTCTTAATGATTAAGTACAAAATCCTATCCTTCTTTTTAAACGTAAGTTTTTATTTATAAATATTAATCACAAAGAAAGTTCGTTCCAATTCACTGCTCATACATTTAAATGCAAATTTTACATTTACTAGAAGCGGACTATTCCCAGTACGTATTAAAAAGCATTTTTAAATCAAATCTTCGGATATTATGCAACATGATGGTTTTTTTATTAAAATCCATATTCATCGAGAATACAATTATGTTTAATTGAATCGGTAGTGACTTATTCCAAGAGCAATGCTTTGATTTACCAGTGCACAAAGAACAGATGAAACATCACAAACTGAATTATATCCTGCACGTACCCTGTGCTTTGTATGCGTGACATCGAAACCTTGTTCAACTTATTATAAACACATGAGTTCACGCACACAGGCATCTTAAATAATTAATCATTCAATAAGAATAGATTATCAGAAGTCTACTGCTCAACGTAGGCCTTCCCCATAAACTGCTTTATAGGGGCGAATACTAATTGTTAAATGTTAATTAAACCCTTTCGTTTCGTCAGCATAAATTTAAATATGTGTCTTTCGAGCTATAGCTAAAGCGTCTGCATCCTTACAGAGTTTGATTTTACATTATATTACAACTCTACTATCCCGCACCCTATTATCTTCGCTGGTAAACCGCGGCGATGTCAGAGCCTATACTTTCTGCCGTGCCTTCTGAATCACTGGCACTCCCACATTGTACGGCATACAATGACATACAATGTAGGAACATTGCATGTTGCTTCACACTGTGAACTCTTGTACCATTTCACAGGGTTCTCCTATAAACTACCGTAGTTTTAGTGATAAACGAGCGCTCAATCCACCGGATAGTAATTGCATGCTAAGGCCCATCTACATCTACCCTCGAGTAAGAATCAAAATGCAGATTCGTTGTCACTCCTGAGGCTATAGAATGCCTCATTTAGTTGGATCTCTACACTTACCATACGAAACACAGCAGGATTGAGCTGCTAATATACGCTGGTATTCTGTGAAAGCCCTTCTCAACCCAACAAACCATCACCAAGAGCCAAACCATTCGTGCTACAGATATATACTCGTAGCTTCAGCATATCTCTAACACGAATAATGACCGCAGATCCCTTGTCTGAAATCATGGAAACTATGGCAAATTCGTTTTGACGAATTAATATTTGTAATGGAATTTACATTGTATTACGCAGTAATGAATGAATAAAATAAATTGGCTTGAACAATTTGGAGATCAGTTCCAAATTCTATTTTAGGCACATTTGGCGTATTATATCCGTTAAGGCGTGCAAGTGTTAGAATATAATATTACATCTTCAAGAAATTTTGTTTAAAATTGGAAATACGTTACGAGTTTTAATACTAATTATGAGTTTGACGTCATTTAAAAAAATTATGGTAAAAAAAAGACTAAAAAATTTCTAAAATTTATAACTGTAAACGTAAGTATAATGTAAAGTGTAACAGTTAAACATCATCAGGAAATCTGTATTCCTGAGAAAATAAAAACAAATATTCGAAAATATTAAAAATATTTCGAAGAAATGTGAAATCTGTCAACACGCATGAGGGAGCGCCGCGGACGTTTCCTTGAACTAAAATCCACTCAGAAATGAGAAACTCATAACGGAGCGCATAGATAACCTGAAGCAAAAAATCACTGCTTGGGGGAAGCAGATTCGACGATTTACCGAAAGGTCAAGGCGGTTC
>DWHP01003712.1:7500-13152 GCA_018247895.1 Parnassius honrathi
CGAGTTCCGACGCGGTCGTGTGTCGCTCAGCACTGTTTCTTCTGCAGGTCAACCAAGAACAGCGATCACGCCAAAAAACATCGCAGCTGTGCGAATTATTATATTAGATGACCGACATGTGACATACGAGCAGATTTGGGCTATTATCAGTATCGGAACGACTGCAATTCAGTCGATATTATATAATGAGCTGTGCGTAATAAAGCTAGTTTCCCGCTGGGTTCCCCACAATTTTTCCGAAGAGCAAAAGGCGGCTCATATGGATTGGTACCGGAATACTCCGCAGCGCTTCAACGGATGGAAGTCAAAAGCCGTATATAATATCATCTCAGGTGACGAATCATGGATTTATTCATACGAACCTGAATGAAAACATCGGTCAGCAGTTTGGATCTTCGAAGACGAAGTCAAACCAACGAAAGTGGTTCGCTTTCGCAGCGTGTCAAAGAAAATGGTCGTTACGTTTGTCTCGAAAATGGGTATGTTGATACAATTCCTTTACACGAACGCAGAACGGTTACCGATGAATGGTATATCACGGTTTGTTTGCCAGAAATGATGAAGAACTCTGAAAAAATAACCCAAAATGTCGCATCATTCTGCATCACGATAATGCAAGCTCCTATACGGCTCGGAAGACAAATGATTTTTGAAGCAGGAAAACGTTGAGCTGATGAGCCACCCTCAGTAGAGTCCTGACCTGAGCCCTTATTCTTCTTCTTTACATTCCCTAGAATGAAAGATTTATTAAGCGGTCAACGGTTTGAAGACCCCGAAGCAGCTGCGGAAGCGTACAAATCAGCCATTTTGTCAACATCAACTTCAGACTGGAATTACTGTTTTAATGATTGGTTTGCACGAATGGAAATGCATTAAGTTGAACGGAGAATACTTCGAAAAACAATAAAATACAATTTAGCTATACCGTAAATTATTATCTAGTTAATAAAAAAAGAAACTTCAATTTTGTGTCTTAATGGGCGAAGATACGCGTCACATTACATACAAAAAAATAAAATAAAACATACATTCGCTTCGTGAACCATCTCGTTTTTAGAAGTCGACTAAAAATTAAAGTCATTATATACATTAAAACTTCGTTCTTCTGCTCATGTTAAACTTTTAACTTACAATGTACGATAGTGATATTTTACTGAAAGCGCGAACTTTTTCTACTGTTCGACGCAACTACTTACATTATCTCTCGACTCTGCTCCGCTTCAAATAACTATGTTACGTTAAATATTAATCGGTTCGTTTTACGTAACGCTCAAAAAGACGTATTACAAAGTAAATGTGTAGTTTTTTTTTTATGTGTAGTACTTTTACGGATTTTATCGAATTTAAT
Source organism: Parnassius honrathi (assembly GCA_018247895.1). Classification (NCBI taxonomy): domain Eukaryota; kingdom Metazoa; phylum Arthropoda; class Insecta; order Lepidoptera; family Papilionidae; genus Parnassius; species Parnassius honrathi. The sequence continues at coordinate 8,849 of DWHP01003712.1, forward strand.
TTGATTTATTTTTACTCAGTGAAATTAAAATTAGTCAAAATAAGTAAAATTCAACGCGATAAAGTTTATAAAATCAGTTTTATTCAATGTGTACTGTTACAGTAAAAGTAGACGTCCACCGCTGAAAATAGCCCTCCACTGTTATAGATTTTCATAGTTGCCGATCTTGGATGGCGGGGTAGTAACTGCAGTTTTCATTTGTATTCAGTTGTTATCAGGAAGATGCTGCTGCCCATCTCCTGGTTTGGCTTCCTCCTGTCGCCTCCTGCGACAGCGAAGTGACGATATGTGGTAGTGGATATACACCGCTACTACACGGTTATTCAATGTGATATGTGGTATTCGCGTAGATATAGGAAACTGTTATATTAAGTAAAACAGTGGACTAATCTCATGTAATCCTACTATATAAAAAGGCGATAAGGAAAACAGAAAACTATTATGGACCGATGAGCCTGATATCAAATGTATACAAAGTTTTTGCAAAAGTGATACTAGACAGGATTAGCAAACTGTTAGATGAACAATAGCCAGTCAAATAAGCAGGTTTTAGGAAAGGATTTTCAACAATTGACCATATCCAAATGATCAAACAGGTACTAGAAAAATGCAGCGAATGTAGAAAAAATATGTAACTTTTATGGACTATGCCAAGGCCTTCGATAGCTTAAGCCATGAATACATATGGGAAATTCTAAATCGACAAGGAATGCTAAGAGTTTATACTAAAATCATGAAGACTATCTAAGCAGAAAGTAAGGCCAGAATCCAGTGGGAAACTTTAGGAGATGAATTTAGTATACAAAGAGGTGTGAAGCAGGGCGACACTTTATCCCCAAAATTGTTTTCTGCTGTGTTAGAAAATACCTTCCACAACGTATACTGGGATAAGTACGGCATCAATATAAACGGCTCAAAAATGCACCATTTAAGATTTGCCGACGATCTGGTATTAATTGAAAAACGCCCTTAAAATCTCGAATATAAAAAATTTTACAAAACTTACAGACATACTCAACCGAATCGATCAACAGATATGGAGATGGCCAGGACATATGATGCGTGTCAAGGTGGGGAAGTGGAGCAGGAGTGTAACAGAATGGTATACATGGGACAGCAAAAGAAGACGAGGAAGGCAACACACAAGGTGGAAAGATGAAATATAACTTACAGCAGTTCCAATCTGGAGAAAGGGTGCTCAAGATAGGCAACAATGGAAATCGTTGGAGGAGGCCTTTGTTAACAGGCACGCTGAAGTAGGGGACATTTTGGAGTTAGTAGCTTCTTGTATTTTTAGTTGAGTTGAATCAAGAGTAATTAGTATTAATATAATTTTATATAAAGTGCGATTTTTTATTAAAATAATTGTGTCCGTAGCCAAGCTTCAGAAGATCGGTTGTTGGACCTATAATATCCTCAAAATTTAATATTTATTAGTCACACAGATACCTTCATGACGATTTACTTCGCCGCCATGAATGTGATAAATTAGCATATAAAATTGTAAGTACCACCATATTAGTTAACCGCGGGGTCGAACCCGAGTTGCCCGAGTACTGTGAAATTTAAATTTAGCGTGTGCTATTTCCTGACCTACCATAGTTGTTGCCTGAAAAATATATTTAAAAATATTGTGTCTTGTAATTTGTATACCTACCTTTTAATATTACTTTTAAGTTGAAATTTTAGAACGAGGTTTAAACGAATGCTGGCAAGATGACGTGCGGTGCCGCGATATTTGTCAATTAGTTGAATGTTTAAACTGACAGAATGCTAAGTGGTTCTTGTGAAGATTGTTCACGAATGGATATTGTTAAAATTGTTAAGAAGAAATATTTAACACGTTTTACAATATTAGTATATTATTTTCCTCCTCGTTATAGCGGCGCCAGCAAATATTGGCAATGTCATTTTTATTAATACAGCACCCTAGAATAGCCCTATATAGGCATAAAAATCTAGCTCTGCCGGCTTTTTTACGTATGTACGTTGCAGCTATATTAGTTTTTAGCACGAATGGATCTGCTCAACCGGGGTAGAACCATCTCACACAACAAGCAACGTCAAGTCAGCGTAAAAAGCAAGTTAGCGTAAAATAGTAGCTAAAGGCTGTTGTGTTTCGAATGTTTTTTAAAGGAAACGAGGCATTCTATCTTAGTTCTCAGGACTACGCATTATTTTGATTCTTAATCGATAGATGTCTATCTGGGTCACAGCATCGACTTAGCATCAGGTGGACTGTGTGCTTGTTTGTCACTCTTAGTCTATATAAAAAAAGTGATTTTATTTTAACTTGCACTAATATAATTTACATTACGAAGAATGTATCCATTGGCACTTTTCTTATTTTCTCTAATTGTGGGAAGATATTTTGTTCACTCACAAACGCCCACTGTGAACTACGTGAGCAATCTAAATTTGATTTTCGCCGGCATCAATTAAATAATTATATATTGCAATTTTAAGTGTTGATTTACCACGCGCTCAGTGATGAAAGAAAACATCTGCTCGTGCAGAAATAAAAAGAATATCCTTCGAAGACATGTGAAGTCAGTCAAAACAGATTGGGGTAGCGCTGTAGACACTTTCCTGTTCTAAACCCTCTTAGGAATGGCACAGAGGGCACTGGAGTGGGCTGTTTGTATGGGCTGTTATTAATTTACTTTTTTTTATCTATATCATGGAATTTATTGTAAATTTATACTTGCAATTAAAGCACTTAAGCGGAGAGTATAACGACTACTTTGTTGTACATAGGTATTTACTTTTATATCTTCTGTTTATCGACAAATTCATCACCATCGCCCATCATAACCATCATTATTATCGGTCCGAAGAAGTCAACTGCTGGACATGGCCTCTCTCATTGTAGATTTGTCTAACCACCACGGTTGGCAGGTGTGCTAATTATCACAGTACGCAGAGGTCTCGCACCTTTAATGCTGCTCTTTTGATGTTTTCTGCTATTGCTGTGAAGCTTGATTTGTTGATTATAAAGAGAAAAGAGAGAAAGTACAAGAAGATGAGCCTTATTTTTTTCTACTCATGATTTATTTGATAATGGGTCTATTATTTTCATACGTACTCGTAAATATATCGATGGTTGTATTTGCCCGTTTAACGAGAAAAATGGGAGAGAAGTTTCATACGGCGTTTCTTCTCTGATCAGGGGAACTCATTTTAAAAGTGCGGGCTTAGTCACGTTGAAAATCTAATATCATTCGTTTTTAAAGTTTTCTAGTTGCGCTAAAGCAGATTTGATAAAAATGAAGTTTAACAAACGACTTTTCAACTTTTTATGTGAACGAAACAAAGATCCTTACGTACCCACTGGAACTGGTACTTGATTATATTAAATCAGAAATTATAATCAACATACCTACTGCTCATCGCAAGTCCATCATTGAACATAGGCCTCTCCAAAGGAACACGACAAAGCACAGTCCTACCTGCATCTATCGATTTCCTGAATTTCTTACCAGGTCACTTTATCTAATGAGGGTTCACGCTATACTTTGATTACCGGTATGACGTTTCCACTCGAGAATCTTTTTTACTCGTCGTTTGCCGAGTTTTCGAGTTATGGCAGGCCCATTGCCACTTCAGCTACGTCGTTCACTCTGGTTCTACTGCAGATATTTTCATTTCGAACGACGCTGAGAAACTCTTAGCATTGCTGTTTCCGTATCACGATTAGAAAATTATAAATAATTCTTTAAAATTATAAAAGCTTTTTCTGTCGTTCGATTTTTAAAGGTACAATTGAAAGTAGCATTATTTAAAAAAAAGCGTTAAAATTGGCCTTGTGTATTAGCTTTGCGTATCATTTTGTTGCTATAATTCACACTACGTTAGACGCGCAATCTATGATGCATGTGCACGCCTTTCATAAATACGCAAAAATGCGTCATTATACAAAGGTGCGTTCACACTAGATTCATTGACATAATTATTCCGTTAGTAATTCATCTTTGTATTGCGTATACCTCTTTAATCGAGATCAGAGTTTTAATGAGATCTGTCATAGACGAAGCTATATGCCAATAAAAGTTCCGTCAAAATCGGCCCAACCGTTTCAGAGATTAGCCGGTATAAACAGATAGACAGGCAAAATTTATAAAATTGTTTTTTTTTGTTATTAGTAATTGTTACGGTCCTGAGTTGCCCATACGAAGGTCGACTGGGTTAGGGCCCATCTGTACTCCAGCTCGACGGGCAACAAAGGGAAGGACCCGAATGGTCTATGGAAATTTATTATACATATGGCTCTCAAGCAAAACAACTTACCTAGTTCCGGAGTAGGG